>QODF01000223.1:468324-485799 GCA_024372805.1 Oostethus manadensis
GGATTTCTAACCATGTATGGTTTTTTGAATAAAATAATGGCCAAAATAATCCATTAAAAACATTAAAATCGAGTAGTTTTTGTAGTTGCATGCAAGTTTATTGCAGAGATTTACATCCCTACTTATTAAAAATAAAAACATTTTTTTCTGTGATTAATTATGAGTTAACTATGGACAAAAAATTGATTAATCATGATTAAATATTTTAATCGCTCTTGACAGCCCTATTTCTTATGGGGAAAATTGATTTGGTTTACATCCATTCTGTTCTGTAGCCGAATTAATGACGCTGAACAACTTTTCACTGTCCATAATTTTTCCGTATATGATCAGAAATGATTAATAAAGATCACAGCAGACCAGCAAAAGGGCAAAAAAAGAACCAAGAAACTGGGTTGTATCCCACATAATACTCCCACAGTTGGCAAGTGTCCCTGACCTGGAACCCCTCTTGGAACCCTTCCCTTGAGTTTGGGAAAGCCAGTCTTGCAACACAATCCCACTAAATATTGTGAGACCACGCTCATTCTATACACGGCCGTGTATTTTTATTACACTTGGAGATAGTTTGACTTCCATCTCGACCCCCTGCGCCCTCCGTGTTGTTATTTCAATCCCCCAGCGTCAGCTCCTTACCTCGGCGTCCTTTCAGGGTTCATTGCGAGTACAATTCAAAGTCCATTTGTTTTCTTTACCGTATGGAAAGGGCCACGGTGACACGGCTCCCCTCTGTTGATAATTTTGCGTGTTTCAATTTACGCTCGCCCTCCCCTCCACGTGATGTATCGTCCGCCGCTGCCTTATCTGTCGATGTACCGTTTTAACCTTTCCCGTTCGCTCTGTGTAGCCCCTGTTTTTTTTTTTTTGGGGGGTTCCCCCCGTCTGCACAAAACAAATTTGGCCGTACGCACAAAACACGGCAGTTGAATCAAAAGAGGAGCGCGACCCCTGTTCAAAAGTCAACTAATGTAAATGTTTAGGTTTTGTTTCCATAACATTTCCATATAAGACTTGGCTGACATGTGTTGCCGTCCGCCATGGAAACGGAACGGTGGGAGTTTAGGGTAGTAGGGTGGGGGCTGGGGGGGTGCGTTGAGAGGCTGAGGTATGTGCGTGACATTGCGGTGAACTTGCGGCGTGCATCTGTGGGCTTTCTCCGGGCCTGCGCGCCCATAGATACAGCACCATAAATCACACGCAGTAAAAGTTAGAATGCAGGGATGGGGCGCGGGACAGGAGTTTACCGTTTGGGCCTCTCGGAGATGGGAGGGTGGGGATGTTTTGTGCTGATACCCTGACATATTTTGAATGCGTCTGTAAGTCGAATAGCGCTTGCAGGCCTTGTCAAATGGCACCAGACTGTACACAGATACACAAGCGCTCGCATATGCTGGAACAGTAGGGGCGGTTTTTACTATACGCTTTTAAAAACACGCTGTTGAAGTTGCAGGGTCAACCATGTAGGTGTCGTCTAAGTGGGTGTAAATCAAAACCATGCAAAAGATTTCCCAAAGTTGATATTAAAGCCGCACCGTAGGGGGAGGTTCGAAGGCCGTATTTCAAACTGAATTTGGCCCCGGATGAAGTTTTTATGCAGTTTACCTCCGAGCTGAACTTCTGCCTGCGCCATGTGGCCCTTTTTTGCACGCTTCCTGTCAGGGTCCCCCGAGGGTCGGCAACGATGTTAAGAGTGTCTGGGACTGACCGCACTGTCAGCGCCCTGATTCTTTGCCTTCCCATGTATAGACACTCCGGGTTCAGGGTTCAACTGAGACATGTTTTTATATGTGGCGGCCTGCGTTCAAAGAAAACTGCAAGAGCTCAGAGAGAGGCCACTGGTGACTCTTTGGGGTACAATAAAGCGAAAGATGATTTGTTGTCTTTGAGGATCGCCGCAGACTATTCCCGGTGAAGAGTTCTCCATTCGCCATCGGCGTCCAGAACTGCAGACGACCACCGAACGTCCAAAAAATTGACGTAACATTTAGGTTTTGTTCTCACTTGTACTTTTGTACGCGTATCTGGACCAACGTGACACTTTGCATGCAATTTGCTACACTTCCTTTTAATCTTAACTATGGTCCGATTCAGTTGCCATCCTTCTGATGGCCTACACAGGCGTTGTGACACTGTAGACTATTGGAGCCTTTGCACCAGGAAGCATAAGAAACATAATTGGCCATCTTTCAGGACGTAATCCTTCTCTTTTTTTCTTTTGGGCTTATCCCTTCAGGGGTCGCCACAGCAAATCAATTGCCTCCATCTAACTCTGTCTTCTGCATCCTCTTCTCTTGCACCAACTACCTTCATGTCCTCTTCACTACATCCATAAACCTCCTCTTAGGTCTTCCTCTAGGCCTCCTGCCTGGCAGTTCAAAACTCAGCATCCTTCTACCAACATATTCACTATCTCTCCTCTGGACATGTCCGAACCATCTCAGTCTGGCCTCTTGGACTTTATCTCCAAAACCTCAAACATGTGCTGTCCCTCTGATGTGCTAATTCCTGATCCTGTCCATCCTGGTCACACCCGAAGAGAGAACCTCAGCATCTTCATCTCTGTCTGCCTCCTGTCTTTTCCTCAACGGCACTGTCTCTAAACCCAACAACATCGCTGGTCTCACCACAGTTTTGTACACCTTTCCTTTCATTTTAGCTGAAACTCTTCTATCACACCCAACACTTTTCTTCACCCATTCCAGCCTGCCTGCACATGCCTCTTTTTCACACTCTCCATTGCTCTGGATTGTTGACCCTAAGTACTTAAAATTCTCCACCTACGTGACTCCAAAATAAAAAAATATATAAGCGAACCACAATGAGAGACATTATCCATGAATTCCCAGGAGTGGCCGGCCAACCTAAATGACCCCAGGAGTGCAGCAACGACTCATCCAAAAGGTCACAAAAGACCCCACAACACAACTGAATACAAAATGAAACTTTTTATTATTAGGGGGGGGGATGCAAAGCTACATGGCCCTGAGTGAACAAGTGATTTTAGCCTAAAGCTAATAAATGGTTGGGCCACCCTTAGCAGCAACAACTGCAATCAAGTGTTTGCCATAACTTTCAATGAGTCTCTGAGAATTTTGACCCACTCATCTTTGCAGAATTGTTGTCATTCAGTCACATCGGAGGCTTTTCCAGCATGAAACGCCTTTTCAAGGTCATGTCACAGCGTCTCAATAGGATTCAGGTCAGGACTTTGACTAGGCCACTCCAAAGTCTTTAATTGGTTTTTCATCAGCCATTCAGAAGTGGTCTTGCACGTGTGTTGCGGATCATTGTCCGGCTGCAGAACTCAAGGTGGTTGGTTTCAAGCCAATCCTTTTTTCACACAGGACCATGTAGGTTTGAAAGAAAGCCTAGAGACAGGACGCATTTTCTGTTACGTATTTGAAATGTATTGGTGGTTTTTGCTGGGATTTTAACAGTGGGGGGGGCGCCATCTGAATGAAACTGCTGGACCCTGCCAGGATGTCTCACATTAACCAACACATGCAGTGTTTTGTTCGAGGCTACTCGCTGAACTTTGCGTGGCGTGCCGTTTACCAAAGGCTTCCTACGGCAAGCTTCCATGGTCCTTGGTGGTGCTTTGTTATTTCACACATTATTGTTATTTCCCTGCCATTGTAATGTGATGAAGTGTGTATCACCCTGTTAGGGAGATCATTATCTTGTCGGCTGGCGGCGTTTGTTTTTTTTGTCTCAGTTTCCTGGATGCTGATCAAAGACTCCATGGCCTTTCAGATCAGTCTCACTGGTCGCGCATCTTTCTAGCTCGTATGCTCTGCTTTCCATATTCTCTATCACGCTGTCGTGTTTCATTTCTTCTTCTCCTCTGCTGCCTTAGATTCGGACCTGGCCTCGTCATCTACTGGTACGGTTTCATAGGGGAGCTGGACTGCCAGAGAGACCGAGGCATCCTTCTCAAAGACTGCTTTCCTACGGACGTCGTCACCCTTGGCCACGCCGCCCAGCAGGACTGAAGTTGGACTAACAGGGTGGGTGTAGACATCGGAAGGACTGAGAGTGACGGATGACGAGGCAGGAAGGGAAGGAACAGTAACACCGGACCGCCGGAATCCGGACGTAATTTAGCTTTCCTGCCAGGAGACGACTTGCTGCCCTGAACTCCAACTGACCCTAGCCTTCTAACCCCTTTTGCTCAACTGTACAAACCGCCGCCATGGAGGGTTTCTCAGTTCTCCCGGCCCCCGGTTGGCCCCTCTCGAAAGGACGGCAAGGGTAACCTCGAGGAGGACCAGAGCTGGACACAAGGCCCTTCCTTATCACACCCAGAGTCCTGGCCTTTGTCACTCTTTCCTCTTCCGTTCCGTAAGCAGATAAGCGAGGTGCGGTTCGTAGGGGGTGGCTGGGAGGACGCCTGGCTTTCTCTCACCTGCGTCACTCAGTGCCCTCTCAGTCACTCCCCAAACGGATAAACAACAAATGGTGGCTGATTAGGGCTGTGGCCTCGCTGTGACCTCTTTCCTCCCTGGAGTTCTGTCTATCCATCTTCATATTGGCTGTAATTGTGATTAATCCGCATCTGCTTTTCGGTGCGTCTTTAGAAATTAGGATTCTTGAAGGTCATCAGAAAAAGTTGAATTGAGGCAACTCTTGTTTGCTTCAACAAAATCTTTGGTGAGCGTTGTTTCTAGAAAATGCTCCCGTAAACTATTAGGTTGGCCATTTTAAACGCAGTCAAAAGTTCTACGTTATCAATAAAAGTAAATAAAAGTAAAAGCCAAAACCAAAATGGGACCTTGAAGTCGACTGATGCTTTTGGAGGACGTTTTGCGGTGCGTTTAGGGTCGCAGTCCATGGAAGCAGAAGTGAAGGGTAAGAAAGATGGATGTTTAACGTTGTATGTGACTGCGATCCATCCGTCTGCAGCATATACAGCATTAGCAGCTAGCTAGCTATCTTTGTGTCCGGTAGGTGATATCTCATGAAATCTGTCAGTATGTATGCCTAGTTAGCTAGCTATATTTCTAGCAAGCCGCTTGCTAGCTAATGCGATATTTACATATTTTGGGGGTTACAGATGTAGCTAGTTTTACATGATGAAATATTTTCTTAACGCTGTATGTGAGATTTGTCTGCTCGTCTAGCTGGCTAACAGGACATTGAATATATGAATATGTATTTTTGTGGTAAAAGGTTTGTCATATATAGTATAGATGCCTAGCTAGCTAGCTATATTTCTTGCTAACAGTTATTTTTGACGTTTATATTTGGGGGGGGCTTACAATTTTAGTTAGTTTTACAAGCTTACACATTTTTCTTAACACATATGTGAGATTTATCAGCCTTTTGGGTAAAACGTTAATGATTTACTTTTTTTAAAAATATGTCGTATACTGTATGCCTAGCTAGCTAGCTATTTTTCTAGCTAACAGTTATTTTTGACGTTTATATTTGGGGGGGCTTACAATTTTAGTTAATTTTACAGGCTTACACATTTTTCTTAACACATATGTGATATTTATCAGCCTTTTGGGTAAAACGTTAATGATTTACTTTTTTCTTAATATGTCGTATACTGTATGCCTAGCTAGCTAGCTATATTTCTAGCTAACAGTTATTTAGCTAGATAGCTAATATGACATTTGTATATTTTTGGGGTTACAATGTTAGTTTCAACATTTTCTTTATCCTATGTGATATTTCTCTGCTTGGCTAGCCAGCTAGCTACCTAAAAGGACATTGAATATATGAATATGTATTTAATGGGTAAAAGGTTTGTGTTTTACCAGCTAGCTAGCACGAATACTGGCTAACCGTTTTGTGGGTAAATGACATTTTCATATTTTTACAAGTTTAACCGTATTTCTTAACACCTCATTTTTGTTTGTTTAGCTAGCTAGCTATCTAATAGCATATTAGCTATATAAAACGAATTTAATGGCTAAAATGTTTGTTTTACCAGCTAGCTAGCGATATCTCTGGCTAACCGATATGTTGGCATTTATATATTTTTGGGGTTACAAATGTAGTTAATAGATTTTTTACACGTCGCTACTAGCTAGCTAATATACACAATAGGGTATTGGATATTCGGATATGTATTTTTGGCTAAACATGTATCTCTTGGTGTGTTTCTATCCATATGTTTTGTATTTACCGTACGTCCCGCCTCTGTTAGGGGTTCGGTAAAATGCCAAATTAGCTTTACCCCCCTCTCTTTGGCCCTGTTTATTCAGGAGAGTGACGCGGGAAATGGCGTAAAAATGATGTCTTTTCCAAACTGTAAGGGTCTTTTATCTCCGCTGCCCCTAATCTATTTCACTTCCAAAACGGAAGCAGGGGGCCACCGTGGAGAATAAAAATAAGCATTTCTATATTTGTTCTGTGCACTCACGCGGTGCAAAAAGACACGGTAGGAGTGCTTGAATACCACTGAGGTGTTGCTTGATTTGTTACCCTTAAACCTCTAACCCGTAGCCGGCTCCCTTCCAGGCCTTGATCCCTTCACGAGGAGGTCACCGCTGGGTCACCAGGCCGTGGCTTACCCTCCTACCCCCCTCTTCTGGTGCAAAACAACTGTCCCCATGTGTCCCGTTAAAACCCAAGCCCGCCGCCTGCCTACGGAATGCTTAGACATCACTTTACGGCTCCCGTCGGACGCAAAAACAGGGCCGTTTGACTCGCCCGGGGAAAAAAAAAGAGAGACAGAACAAAAAAACCCCAGCAGAATCAGTTCCTCTCAAGTTCGGAGCCTTCCTGCCATTGTTTTCCAAGATGGCCGTGGCACAAAAGAGGAGTCGGGGTCAGCTCCTATAAACGAGCTCGCTCACACAATGCCGGCTAAATTCTGCCGCTCTCAGCGCTCACTTCAAGTCACGACAGCTGACGAGATTCCGCGACACGAGCGCAAATGTAGAGAGATAGCCTTACAAGCGAATATTAATACTAGCAGCTCTACGGCAGAACTCCAAACAAGGCCGTTTTGCGGAGGCCATGTTATGGACATCCACTTTGAAAAATCTTTTAGTACGCGTGGGACATGCTCATAAAAAACATTGGGTGGTAGTTTTTATTAGATTGATCCAAATATCAAGTATAATAGAATTTGGTCTGCATTATGTTATTATTCATTAGCATAATCCCTCACTATATCACGGTTTTACAAATAATAATTCATAACTAAATTGACCAGGTTGACCAGTTAAATGTAGTATGTGGTGACTATTATGAGACAGACCTTCCACACCGCGTGGCTATTGAGCTGGCAGAGTCGATTGGACATGCCATGGCTGAGATCGGAGACCTCATTCCGTGTGGAAGTGGTAAATTGTTGTCTCCTTTGTGGCCCTTTTTGCCTTTAACTTTGGTTGTGTTACTCCATATGGCTTGATCTGTACTAAAAAAAATAAAATAAAAACTTTCAAATTTATTTATTTTATTTTTAATTTAATAGTTTTTTAACTTTTGTACTTTATTGTCCTGTGGGGACATGAAAAGGTGCTACATTTGGAATCTGACTTTGGAATTTTCCTACTAATCTACTAATACCTGTCATTTATTTCATGTATTCATTAAATAAATTAGGAATGTAAATACATTTTGGATTTATTAATTACATAGGGTAATATATATAGAATATGTACAAATTGTGTTTTAAACAATACCTAAAAATAATAAAAGCGTGGAAAAAAATTATTCGTCATTAAGAAGTACTATTAGAATAAAAATTTTCTTCTCAATTCACTAGGGCTGTCAGTCAGTTCAAATATTTAATCGTGATTAATCAGACTATGTTCAGAGTTAACCCACAATTAGTCGCCATTGAAATATGTTTTTATCTATACTAAGAAGGGATTTCTGTGGTAAATGATTCGATATGCATAATATCATATCGATATGCATACAGTAATCACCCAGTGTTTGAATGTTTAATGCGAGCGCCGATTTGCCCTACTGTGCTTGACGGTCCTTGAACGCACTTTCTTACGTTTTCCTGTACGTTAGCAATGCGTTAACTTTGACCGCCCCGCAATTCGTTTGCAGTCGGTCAGACAAACGTCTCCTCCAAGGACTGACGTATAGGAAGTATCGGTGTTTCAGTATCGATCCGCACCTCACCAGCCGGTAGCAGCGAGGAGAAAATTGATGATTCTGATTTGGGTAATCAATGTTTGTTATGTATGAATAAATGTTGTGATGATAACGCGCCCTAATCCCTTTCTGTTTGTACTCAGCAGGACTTGCATCTTTTCTGGAGTCCACTTTGAGCGGAACATAATGCTGATATAAAATATTTAGCCCAATTTCCCACCAAATCCCTCCGAGACCAGATTGGTTTGTTCCATTCTCCACTGCGGAACCGCTCAGATGTCCATCTCGGTTTCCTATTGTTCTTCTGTCTCTTCAAGAAAAGTGCTGAATAGCCCGTTGAGATTTCAGACCGACTTGAAGCGAAAGGTTTTGTTCCTCCAGCAGACCACCAGACGGGCTTCCTCCACGCTTCTGTCTTATTTATGTGGAGAGAAACGCCGCTCTGTTTCTGCCCCGGGCATCCTGGAGCTTTTAGTCAGGGATCCTCTCTGCCGGGAAGATATCACAGGGTGGAAATAAATAAAGTTTTCCCGGGAGAGCCGGAGGAACCGCTTTAAAATTTTATATATAAAAAAAAAAAGAGCTGGACGGAGGTTTGGGGGGGGGGCTTCTCCAGCAGTTTTTGTATTTTTAGGAAGCTGCGGCTGCCTGCTAGTCAGGTGATGTTTCACAAAAACTACGGGGAATGAAAAACGCCAAGTTTGACTGACAGGAAGAAAGTTTGAATAATGATGAACATTTCCTCAAAAGCCTAACAGTCGCCTTGTCTCAATTCTTACTCAGAACCCAATCTCATGTGCAGACAGCTCTCCTGTGTTTTGTACGCGCTCCACAATGTTGTGTGCACACCCCACACTGGTGTGTGCAAGCACCAGTTGTGTGCATGTTCTTTTTTTTTTGTTTGTTTTTTACATTTTTATTTAAGTCATCTTTTTATTTTATTAATTGTTTACATTTGTCTGAAAGTGTTTTTGTTTTTTTTTTTTTACTGTATTTTACTTTTGGAATGAAGTAATTTTTCTTATTTTTTTCACTTATTTATTTAGGTATGTTATTTATTTATGACTTATTTTGCAGAAATTTACGACTTTATCTTTGTAGTATTGCAACTTTTTTTCTTTTAAATTTACAAATTTATTGTCTTAATATTGTGACTTTATTGTTGTAATATTGTGACTTTCTGGTAATTTTGCAACATTGTCATGAATTTACGACTTTTCTCTCATAAATGTACGACCTCATTCTCAAAATATGACTTTATTCTTGTAATATTTCAACTTTTTTGTTGTAAATGTCAGACTTTCTTTTCGCAAATGTTTGTAACATTGCGACTTTTCTGGTAAAAATTTACGAAGAAAATGTATGAATTTATTCTTTTATGTACGACTTTCTTTTCACAAATTTACGACTTTCTTTTCCTGGTATTACAATTGCAATTACTTTTTTGGCTCCTAAGTTTTGACTTTATTCTTTAAATTTTTCAATTTTTTTTCCCCGTGAATTTGCTCCACTGTGCTAAAAAACTCTGACTGTGATTGTTTTCCAATGTGGTCGTACGTTTCTACGACGCAGATGAAAAACTGTATAAAGTCACTTCATCGGCTCCACGCTGCAGATTGAGGTAAAAAATGTTTCAAAAATAAAGACTCACGTGACGACTCGTTTTCAGCACCCAAACATTGTGAGGCCGTGTCGTTCTTGGGTGTGATTTATGGGATGTCAACCTGCCACGGATCGATGTTTAGGGGTGTGATGCTGATGATGGTGTGCTGATGTCACGCTGGCAAAGGCTGGACGACTGCGGGACCCTGATGGTTGACATGACTGCCAAGTAAAAGCGTCTTCAAGCAGCTGAGGCACAAGTTTAAGGAATTTGAGTTTACAGGAGCTGTAAGGAAGAACATCAAATTGGGGAAGTTGAACTACAGTAAGCCCTTGTTTGTCGCCTGGTTTGTGAATTTGAAGTAGAATTAAAGTAGTAATGAAATTGAAGTTGTGTTCATTAAATATATATGGAATATTTTCTTAGACTATCTAAAACCTGTTTAATAATGTTAAAAACTGTAGTTAGAAAGTCTTAGAGTCCTCTGCACATAAAATAACACCCCTATGATCAGCTTTTCACTCCTATTGTCCAATATAGTAAACAATACGAGAAAATCATAGACACATAGGGCGTAGAAAACTTGTTCACGACCTTCTAAATACAGTTTTTAACATTATTAGAGCCCTCTGCACATGAAATAACACCCCTATGGTCAGCTTTTCACTCCTATGTCCAATATAGTAAACAATACGAGAAAATCATAGACACATAGGGCATAGAAAACTTGTTCACGACCTTCTAAATACAGTTTTTAACATTATTAGAAACCTCTGCACATGAAATAACACCCCTATGGTCAGCTTTACGCTCCTATTGTCCAATATAGTAAACATAAGAGAAAATCAGACACATAGGGCATAGAAAACCTGTTTACGACTTTCTAAATACAGTTTTCAACAATATTAGAGACCTCTGCACATGAAATAACACCCCTATGATCAGCTTTTCACTCCTATTGTCCAATATAGTAAACAATACGAGAAAATCATAGACACATAGAGCATAGAAAACCTGTTTACGACCTTCTAAATACAGTTTTTAACATTATTAGAGCCCTCTGCACATGAAATAACACCCCTATGGTCAGCTTTTCACTCCTATGTCCAATATAGTGAACAATACGAGAAAATCAGACACATAGGGCATAGAAAACTTGTTCACGACCTTCTAAATACAGTTTTTAACATTATTAGAGACCTCTGCACATGAAATAACACCCCTATGGTCAGCTTTACGCTCCTATTGTCCAATATAGTAAACATAAGAGAAAATCATACACATAGGGCATAGAAAACGTCTTTACGACCTTCTAAATACAGTTTTTAACATTATTAGAACACTCTGCACATAAAATAACACCCCTATAGTCAGCTTTACACTCCTATTGTCCAAAATAGCAAAACACAAAAGAAAATAAGACACAGGGCATAGAAAATTTTTTTCGGACCTTCTAAATACAGTTTTTAACATTATTAGAAACCTCTGCACATGAAATAACACCCCTATAGTCAGCTTTACACTCCTATTGTCCAAAATAGTAAACATAATAAGAGAAAATCAGACACATAGGGCATAGAAAACCTGTTTACGACTTTCTAAATACAGTTTTTAAGATTATTACAGTCCTCTGCACATGAAATAACACCCCCATAGTTAGCTTTACACTCCTAATTGTCCAAAATAGCAAAACGTAATAAGGGAAAATAAGACACACAGGGCACAGAAAACTTGTTTAGGACCTTCTAAATACCTTCTAAATGTTTGAAAAAATAAAACTATGTTATAAATATTTAATAAACAATAATGTCTGCAAAAAATAATGTTAATTGACTTTTGTTATCTAGAGGGGCACTTCCAAAATTGGGGATTTGGAGCAAAATGTAAAAAAGTATCCTGTGATGTCCCGGTTTTTAACATGTTTTTATATTTGGTTTTGTTGAAAGAGATGCTAAGAGACGTCTTAGCATGTCTGCCTGTGTTGCTTTACAACAAGGGTGTTCAACATGCGGTCCGGGTGCACATTCTAAAAATACACTTCATCAAAAAATTTGGAAAAATCAGCAGTAATTTTACAAGATTAAAGTCAAAATATTCAGTGAAAAGAAAAGTAATTTAACGAGAGTCACGTTGGAATATTATGGCATTTTAAAAAAAAAGTTTTTCAGCCATTTAAAGTCAAGCGGTAATATGGGACACAAACAAAACAGTGAATAAAATTGTCATTTTAGGAAATTTCGGTCATAATGTTATGAAAATAAAGTCAAATAATTATGGGAATTAAGTTGCAATTATGAGAAGAGAATTCACAAGAAAGTTGAAGCGTTGGGAAAATTACAACAACAAAAGAAAAGCTACAGCAGAAATGTATTTAAAAAATTGCGAGAAACTCCAAATTTTAAGGGGAGAAAAGTTGCAATTGCAATATCGTGAGTAAAAGTTGTCTCTGTTGTTTTGTTATTGTTGTTGCTGGTGTTGTTGTCTCTCTCTGTTTTCTCCCCCTCCTCTCTCCTCTTATCTCCTCTTCTCTATCCCCTCCTGCTCCGGTCCAGCCACCCCAAATTTGCCTAAAAATTAAGTACGTAATAAAATCTATGTGACAGGGGAGACTATCTTATACTTTTCCCTGGCAGATCAAATCTGTTTAACATGTAAAGGCGTCTACATCTTTCATACTATCTGGACAAAAAATTCAAAAATAAAAAATATATTATGAGTAAAAATAACATTTTAGTAGCAAAAATGTTGTTTTTTGTAATATTGTGAGAAAGAAAACAAAGTAGTGCTGTCATTTTGGGAATATGAGGTTGGGGAAAATGTTAAAATACGGGAATAAAGTTAGAATATTACAAAAATAAATCGCATTTGACTTTTCAAGGACGCAAATCGCTGCGTTAAAACAATTGTTGAAAATATGAACGTTTATTCTACGCTAGCATTGTTGCTCTGGCTTGAAAATGCACGTTTTTAGCCGCAAGTCGCTGTGAAAAAAAATCCTCCGGCTCTCCCGGCCGACAAGGAAAAGTACGACGATAACCATAGAAGCGGGAGTGCAGCTGGAGACGTCCCGACGAAACTGTGTTCGGTGTTATTACGCTAACCGGCGAACGTGGAGAAAACGGAGCGCCTGGAGAACCTCTGATCTCCGCCGCCGCAAACCTCAGCCCGTCCCGCCGGGATCCCCGCCGGGTCAAGCTGGGTGGCGGGAATGAACGGCGAGGCCGTGATGTTGTCCTTCGCATCACTGGAGCGCGCTGAACCCCTCCTGTGCGCCCCATCAATGCTGCGGGCCCGTCGTGCGCTTCTCCCGGCGGGAAACCCAACGCCGGGCCCCATTCAGGTGTGCACTCGAGCGCTTTTCACTTTCCGACCACTTCCTGTTCTCCATTAACCCGCACAAGGGACGCTTTCTATTGGCTAGCCCCCCCCCTCCCCGTCCGAGAGGTGGGCCGCCCCCGGGCTCGGAGATCCGGTAGGTGACACCCGCCATGTTTGCCGCCGACTTTGCGTTTCTTATTTTTTAAGTTGAGTGTTGGTGTGTCACGCGTGTAGCACGCATGCGCATTTGCACACGCGCACCCGGGCCGCTTGTTAGCATCGTTAGCATTTCCGTGTTTTTTTCTAATGATATCATAATTAATGGAGCCGTTCTGGACATAATTGGATGTCGGTTGTTCCATCACATCCTTATTTGGAATTTGTCATCCTAAATATTGTTGGGCTTTTTACAACCACGTGTCCATCACGTGGCGGGTTGTTGTTGTTTCTATTTATAGAAAAGGCGGGCAATATTAAACGGGAAAAAAAAAAAGCCACATTTTGGACTCTTTCATTCTAAATGCAAGCTTGTTCGAATATGACAATTTCAAAATCATAACTATCTGTCTAGTTATTTGTGGGCAGTAGGCCCTGACTTCCGGGCGAGGGACGTCCCATGAGGGTCTGCGCGTGGCTGACGCGGGAAATCCGGCGCGTCATAATTTGTCCAAATTAAAAATATTACAAAAAAAAAAAAACAAAGCTGCTGGAGCGATTCCCGAATAATGCAGTACATGTCAAAAAACGAAGCGAACGTTCGGGCCTTGAGTGACATGAAGAATTCGCCGAAACGTCAGCTTTGCAGAAAACCGACGTGCATGGGAAAAAAACGCACCATTTTTATGCGCACGCGATGGATGAGGCTTTTATGCATATTAATATTTCCAAAAAAGCCCGGTTCCTCCCCCACGCCGTCATGCAAACGCAGACCTGTACGCGCGAGTGCGCTTCCCGCGGAAGCTGGTTTCGGCCTGCCTTGCGGAACACCTGAACGCAATCATCACGCATACCCGTACGTCGCATGACGCGTGTCTTGGATAACGCACGCAACATGGAAAGGTTCAAATCTTGCAGGAATTGGGAGGTTTTTGGGTTTTTTTTTTGCACGCGCACACTCACACAGTTTTATTATTATTATTAGTAGTAGTAGTATTATTATTATTATTATTAGTAGTAGTAGTATTATTATTAGTATTATTATTATTATTATTAGTAGTAGTAGTAGTAGTAGTGGTAGTATTATTATTAGAGGTAGTTGTAGTATTATTATTATTATTAGTAGTAGTAGTAGTAGTATTATTATTAGTAGTAGTAGTATTATTATTATTATTATTAGTAGTAGTAGTAGTAGTAGTGGTAGTATTATTATTAGAGGTAGTAGTAGTATTATTATTATTATTAGTAGTAGTAGTATTATTATTATTAGTAGTAGTAGTAGTGGTAGTATTATTATTAGAGGTAGTAGTAGTATTATTATTAGTAGTAGTAGTATTATTATTATTATTATTATTAGTAGTAGTAGTAGTAGTAGTAGTATTATTAGAGGTAGTAGTAGTATTATTATTAGTAGTAGTAGTATTATTATTATTAGTAGTAGTAGTAGTGGTAGTATTATTATTAGAGGTAGTAGTAGTATTATTATTATTAGTAGTAGTAGTAGTAGTATTATTATTATTAGTAGTAGTAGTAGTATTATTATTATTATTAGTATTATTATTATTAGTATTATTATTAGTAGTAGTAGTAGTAGTAGTAGTATTAGTAGTAGTAGTAGTAGTAGTATTATAATTATTAGTATTATTATTATTATTAGTAGTAGTAGTAGTAGTAGTATTATTAGTAGTAGTATTATTATTATTATTATTATTATTATTAGTATTATTATTATTATGAACCAAACGCGCAATGCAGGTTTTGTTTTATTTTAAAGCTTTTCTCCTGCAAAGCCTTTTCTTTTTCTACCCCCCCCCCCTCCCCATAATAAAGCATCCCTCCCCGGGCTTTATTGATCACTCACTCCGCGCTAATGTAATTATCCTCATCAATAGGGCGACTGCGGGGAGAATCATTATGTGGCTGACGTTGATAAATGATCAGGCCTTTTTCTCCCTGGAGGACCCCCCCCTCCCTCATCACGTAGCCATGGAAACACCTCCCGGGGAGGTAGAAACGCGCCCACCCCCCCGTCGGTAAAAAAAAAGGAGTAGACTCCCAAAAAATGTGCTTTCCGTTTGTGGTGCATTGTGGGGAATTTCTGTGTGTGTGTGTGTGTGTGTGTGTGGCAGGGAGGAGGTGAAGGGTGGGGGTGTTGTTTGGTTCGGCTGGGTCATCCATCATTCCCTGTCAGGACGCGCGGGCACCAGGAAAACGCAGCAGAGGCAATCTCGCTCCTGTCTCCCCGGGAAGAAGGGAATTGTGGGCCCTGGGAAGAAGGGAATTGTGGGCCCCGCGAAGAAGGGAATTGTGGCCCCTGGGGAGAAGGGAATTGTGGGCCCCGCGAAGAAGGGAATTGTGGGCCCCGGGAAGAAGGGAATTGTGGGCCCCGGGAAGAAGGGAATTCCTTTTGCAAAGAAATAACACAACACGTCCCAGCAAACTTTGCATGATTAAAATAATAAAACTAATAATAAATAATAAATAATAAGAATAAGAATCAATTCTGCATGTGCTGGATCCGGCGGGAAATCTTCCCGCGCATTTGAAGGCCTTTAAAAAACGGAAAAGCCATCCGATGCAAAAAAAAAAAAAAGGCATGGGAAATAATGACGACATTGCCTCCCATCCTGGGGTGGAATTTTTAATCATTCCTACACAATATTAACATTTTTAAATATGATTTATTGTGGTGGAAATTGGGCGGCCCGGTTCGGGTTCTGACCCAAGGTAAAAAAAAAAAAGCAGCCGGCGGAGAAAAAGGCCTGTTGTTGCACTTGCAGTTCCAAACGCGGCCGACGGGTGTCGCCGCAGAACCCCTCAGCGGGACGGGGTGTAGGAAAAACCCCTTCCCCTGCGCTTCCTTGGAAGAACTCCGAGTATTTTCCCTTTTTTCCAACGCCACGCGAGTCATATATCACGTAATATGTCACCCCCAATTCACCTTTTGTACTTTTTATATTAATATCATAACAATATCTATTCGTGCGTGGTGGTCGAGGGGTTAAAGTTTTGGCCACACAATCTGGAGATCTGGAAGCTGAGGGTTCGAATCTCCCCTCAGCATCTAAAAGGACAACAAACCCAAGTAATATTAATGGAAGACGTGAGGGGAAAAAGTACAATGTCATGCCTGAAAACAATCCAAAAATGAAATATTTATTACAGCATTTGTGACGGAACACCTTTTTAAAACACAGTCCTCATACAAGTATTTTTAACGTGGGTTTTGTTTGTTTTTTGTCTGTGTGTTTTATGTTTTTTGACAAAAGGGATTGCATTTTCTAGTGAGGAAGGCGTGCTGAGAGGACGGGGGGGGGGCAGAGAAAGGGAAATAAAAGCAGGAGGGGGGGGATTGATGGACATGTACAATATCAATGCCACAGCAGATCTGGAACTACAAAAAACATTCTTTTTTTCAGTTGAGGTAAACACATAGAATATCTAACAGGAAACAATTCATAGACGCAACTCTGTACGAAGTTTCTTACAATAGTCTCTCGGCCTTTTGCTTCTTTTACCCCCCCCCCCTGCCCACACACACACACACACACACACGCACACGCACGCACACGCACACACACAGCATGAGTTCATAATTTAAGTGTTTTTTTTTTTTTGCTGCATGAACAGCTCCTCCTCAGTGCCGCAGAACCCACGTGTGTTGATCTGCAGATAAAAACAACAAAAAAAGAAGCAGAGTGGGATGTCACTTTTGTTGTCCCCCCCTCCAACCCCTTCTCTTCGGCAAATAAGAGTCCCGGGTTTGAAAAGAAAAGGAAAGAAAGGCTAAAAAAAGCAACACAATCCAGTGCTTGGGCGTTTTCATTCATTCACGAGCCTTTAGAGTCAAAAACAAACATCTTCAGGGGAGTCATCCAGCCTAGCAGCCTTTTCCCATCATGCCCTTGGGTTGGGGAGGGGGGGCATGTGTTTTTTGAGATGTTCCATCTTCTTCTGTTGTTTATTAATAGTGCTGTGCTGAGAGAGAACCCTAAAAACTAAGTCCGAAAACATAAAAATCCAAAGTTTTAACTTATGATCTATACTTTTATACTACAGTAGTAATAACTCTTGGAGTTGTCTTTCTTTTTAAAGTCTTCCAGAGCGATTTCTTTTCTTTTTTTTTAGTTTTAAAAAAAGCGCCAAGAGTGTGTGTTTTTTGTCCGCTCTTTTTTGTTGTTGTTGTTGTTGAAAAGTTTTGCGCCCTGCGGTGTAGCAAAAAGCCCGAGACTTTGCAACAAGTCCGCTTGGTCCTCCGCTGGGGTGAGGGTGTAACAAAACCAAATTAAAAAACAGAAAAAGAGTCGTCACAGTTTGTCTGGAATTCTTCA
>QODF01000223.1:494767-540868 GCA_024372805.1 Oostethus manadensis
ATCGAGGAAGAAAAGTGGTACTGTATGTTTTTTTTTCCTGGTTTCTTTTTTTTTTTTTGTTACCTGCTCGATTTGACTGGTCAATCATGGGCTGTACTATTCTTCTCCGGGCATTAATGAACCTGGCAGGCAGAAGAAGCAGAAGAAGAAGGAGAAAACGTTGAATCGCGGGCTGAAGGATTGACGAGCAGAGACACACACACATCCAAAGAAAACGGCAAAAAACAAAAGGGCGATTGTGTGGCGACTTGGGAACCCGGGGAGGGATACTTTTAATGTTCCTTATGATGCCCCCGACCCGTCCCGAAACCCCCTCTCGCTCCCTCGTTTAATAAAGCTTTTGATTACGTCGGGTTGCTACGGGTGCCGGGGAGACATTCCTCAAGTATTAGTTGCGGAGAGGGTGGCGCATCCCTTTCTGCCCCCCCCCACCCCCCCTCACCCCGCACAGACAGTTTGGCCCTGCACACGCCGCCTTCAACGCATCCCGTCTCCAGATCCTTCCCAGTCCCGGGATGTCCCCCATTGGAATTTGAAAGTAAGCTTTAACGACGAAACACCGGAGGATACAAATGGTTTCTTTCATTGCCCTCAATGGGACCTCAACTCAAGGGGCGGGAGGGGGTGGGGGGCGGTAGGCGCCCCCTCTTTCCAGCTGTCCAGAAATGAGGACCAGGCACGGAGCGTTCACATGGTATAGTTATGTCAGTGAGCCCATCAATTAGGCCCGTCTGAAGTTTTATCGCCGCCTCAGCAGCAAATAAGCTCCACACACACACACACACACACAAAAGGGAACCTCGGGTACAAGAAACCCACGGGTCACGGGGAGGTGAGCGCCAGCTGGGGGCGACCTTTTTAACTTGACGCCTTTTTAACACCAACTGACCGCTCAAGCTGAGAGAGCCCCCGTCATTGCCGTTCTTAAAAACGGTAAAAATAAAACGCCATGTGGTCGATATTAAAATCTGTCCACCTTTTGCAGTCCTCTGAGAAGACCAGGGCCTCCCCCCAAAGTACGGGGGCCTGGCTAAAGAGGTGGTCATTAGCGGGAAGGCAGCACTGGAACCAATTTGGGTTCCTAATCCCCTATGAAGTCCTGATACCTGCCCATGCCTAATTTGCCCTCCTCCAAGTGACACACGTAAGGGAGGCGGGGCATGCACGGGGGCAGGTACACAGGGGCCCAACCATCCCCCGTGGGTGGCAAAGATGGAAGTATTTAAACATTTTAGGTGGAAGTCCCATGGAAGACGCCTGCAAGAGAAGCTTCCAGCATGAGCACCGCAAAAATAAATAAATTCCAAACAAAATTTGCAACAAAGAAGACAAATATTGAAATATTACAATACATCATTTTTTTAACCTGTCAGTGTCAAAATTCCAACAAAGTAAATTGTTTTTTTACATTTATTGATTCATTTTTTTATATTTTTATATTATATTTTTTATTAGTAAGATTTTACTACACGTTTTGAATCTCCAAACAATAATACTCAATTGTTTGTAATATTGTCACTTTATCCTATGATGATTTTTTTAATTGCCTATTTTTTGTATTTATTTGTTATGTTTTTATAATATTACTGAATATTATTTAAATACAACAAATGTGTTCTTTGCAATAGGAATAGCATAAAATTCAATATTTATTCTTGTGGAATTGATTCATTTTAAATCTTATACAACGACACTTTTATTCACTTCAAATTATAAATATATATTTTTGAATTTGTTTAATTGTATTATGTATTGAATGACGTTTTTCTTATAATTTGACGAGCTGCTTCTGACAGTATTATTGTTTCCCTCGTGACATCTTCACTTTATTGTGGTAAAAGGTTTTTTTCTCACTACCAGACAGACTATTTTTTATTCACATTTTATTTGTGTGCTTGACTTGTCGTCATGGCAACCCGGAGCTTCGAAGAGGGGGGGTGGGGGCACCAAGGACCCCGCCCCGCCCCCTCCTTTTGGCCCTTTTATCGGAGCAGAGCAAAGCCAATTGGGCTTATCGAGGTCGGCCCTGATAAGACCCTTAATGGTGTGTGCTCAGGAGAACGGAACCGGGACCGGCTCGGCCCACTGGGACTGACGGGACCCGCTGATGGATGGATGGATATGAGGACTTGGGGATTGACCCACCGGGGCTTAACTGTACGCTGGACCGGCAGAACCAGAACCTTTTATTATCTACATCTGGTGCTGAAGCTTATTACTGCCCGCCTCTGCTCACGCACACGCACACACGCACGGGGACTCCATGCTGTCTTCAAACAAATAATTAAAGGCGAGGTTAAGAGGTCGTGTGGAGGTCATTCCTGGGGATACGCCACAACCTCCCCGGGAGACGGCGGACCGGGTCCTTCCTGAGCCGTTATTAAGGCGAGGATGCTCGCCCGGCTCTCAAGCATGAGTGTGCACGTGTGTGTGTGTGTGTGTGTGTGTGTGTGTGTGTAGAGGCGCTCGGCATGTCCTAAAATGGCGAGACGCTACACGGGCGCAGGGGAACCTATGAGGCGGGACGGGAGGAAGGGTTGCGTTCTGGCTGGGAAAATAATAACAGCCCGAGTATGAATGATGGAGCCGAGGCAGCGGGGGTCCACTTGACACCGGATCAACTAAAACGGGCCCACGCGAGAGGGCGGCGGCCCGCTAAGCAGCCCGGCCAGCGCAAAACCTTGTCTTGTGTCTGCAGGAGTATTTTTTATATTTTTAGGTCACCCGTGTTTGACTTTTCACATCAAAAAGTACGAAAAAAAAAGTATTAAAATGAACGTCAGATTCTAGGGGGGGGGGGGGGGGGGGGGGGGGGCGACGTTTTCATATTAGGAGGGAAAAAAGTTGCAACGTCCTGAGAACAAGCGAGTCCTGATAAATAAATATAAAGTTGCAACAAACACTCATTTTTCTTTCATACGTCAATTGAAAAAGACAATTTTCCTCATAATGTTACAAAAACATGATCATTTTCCTCACAGTAATACAAAATATAATAATTGTCCTCAAAATATTACAAAATTGTGGGAATTTTGCCTATTATATTACAAAATATGATCATTTTTCTCATACTATTACACAAATATGACAATTTTTCTCATATTACAGTTATGATTATTTCCCTCAAAATATTACAAAATTGTGGGAATTTTGCCTATTATATTACAAAATATGATCATTTTTCTCATAATATTACAAAATAGAGACAATGTTTTACATAGTATTACAAAAATATGATAATTTTCGGCATAATATTACAAAACATGACATTAATCCTCAAAATATTACACAATATGATAATTTTCCTCAAAATATTACAAAATTGTGGGAATTTTTCCCATTATATGACAAAATATGATCTTTTTCCTCATAATATGACAAAATAGTGACAATATTTTACATATTATTACAAAAATATGATAATTTTCTGCGTAATATTACAAAACATGACATGAATCGTCAAAATATTACATATGATAATTTTCCTCATAATATTACAAAATATGAAAATTTACCTCCTATGTTACAAAATTGTGATGATTTTTCTCATACAAATATGACCATTTTCCTAATAATATGACAACAGTATGATAATTTTCCTTATAATATGACAAAATAGTGACAATACTTCTCATAATATTACAAAAATATGGTAATTTTCTTCATAATATTACAAAATATGACAATGTTCCACACATAATATTACACAATATGACAATTTTCCTCATAATATTACAGAACATGAAAATGTTCTCTTATGTTCCAAACGTTTCCTGAATGATGCCATTTTTTTCTTGTAACATTACGACCTAAACAAAAAAATCGAAAAATAACTGATAGGATTTTTGTTGTAGTGTTTGATTAATTCAAAAGTTTTTTCCTTTGAAAATGATTTGCTCACATTGAAGAAAAACTACTAAGAGTGTAATGGTAATATTATGTTTATTATTATTATTATTATTATAGTCTCATAACAACAGAGGGTTTTTTTATAACTTAGGAAAATACTACTACTAATAATACCTGACATGGTATTGGTCTTATGTCCTCATATTTGCATTTTTCTTGTAAAATGATGATTTATGTAACATCATAATGACAACTTTTATCTCCCATTTTTCATGTATTTGTTGTTTTTAAATACAAAAAGTCATGCAAATGATGTTGCTGCTTTACTTAAAAGAACATCTTTCTCATAAATGATAATATTATTGTGAAATTATCAAGAGTTTTGCTAATAATTGCATTTGTTGTGGTAAAATTAGATATTTTTTCCACGTATTATTATTCATCCGAAAATGTCTCCAACAGTTGGCTGGTGCAGCATATCATACATCGTCCCTGCTTGGAGCTGTGAAGCGACGCAAGCGCGGGGGAGTGTGACCTCATCCCCGTACGTCTTTGATTTGGTGCAGATGTGAAGCGGAGCGCGGAGGCAGGATATTTCTTTCTTTTTCTTTTTTTTTTTGCAAGGAAGGTTGAGGGCCCACATTTGGGGCAACTGCTGTGTTTACATAGTTCTCTCTCTCTCTCTCTCTCTCTCTCCCTCCATACTCTTTTGTCTGCCTCTCAAAGGGGGTTCTGTTTCACCTCTCCTCCGTGGACTTTCACTGACCTGTTTTTCCAGCCCTTTTTTTATGACGCCGCTCATTGGCCTTTTGTGGCACCCCTGCAGCCCCGCATCGCATGCACGGCAGCATCGCTCCCCTCCGCGAAAATTTCAACGACGTACAAAATTGGCGAGCCGCTGAAGCAAAGCTTGAGAGCAAAGAAACAAAAAAAGGATGTACGGTAGTGTGCAAAATATTACTAACCAGATGAATCCCTGTTATTAGTATATTTTTATTGCTACATGGCAAACAAGGTACCAGTGGGTGCAGTAGATTCTCAAAATACAAACAAGACCCAGCATTCCTGATATGCACGCTATCAACTATCAGAATGGATGGAAGAATAACCACAATGGCAAAGGCTCAGCCAACGATCAGCTCCGATGTGATCAAATACAGTCTGGAGTTACCTGTAAGTACTGTGACAGTTAGAAGATTCCCTCGTGAGGTCACGCACCCCTTTTAACTAATTGCACAGCCTTTAGAGCGTGCATGTCACGAATGCTGGGTCTTGTTTGTTTCCTGAGAATCTACCGCACCTACCGGCAACTAGTTTGCCAAGTAGCAATAAAATCATACCAATAACAGTGATTCATCTGGTTAGTGTTATTTTGCACACTACTGTGTGCAAAACCTTTTTTGTTTCTAAGAGTCATTCTACCAGTTGGTCACATTGCACCGCTATTATTTTGACAACGACCGTATGTGTTTGTGCTGCAAACCGGCTGCATGTAACGAGCAGCTAATTAAAATAAATCAATAGCACTGCGGCACGCTTGCTCTCTGGCAAACCGCCGCAATGCCGACGCCTTTGCACGCTACGGAACCCACGCATCGTCGCAAAGAACGACGGCATCAGAAATGCTCTTCTACGTGATTTCTGAGCTTCATGCCCTAAAAGAGTGCAAACGAAGGGTTGGCCTCCCCGAGCGGCAAGGAGGAGGCCTTTTATCCAGGAGGAGACTGAGGGCAGCAAGAAAAGGGAGCTGAAAGTTGCAATTTCAGCTTTCTAGTGCCAGAAATTGATGAATATTCTTCTATTTCATATCACTTTTGTTCTCATTCCGACATCTTCTACGAGTTTTCTTTTAACCCTCAAATATGAAATGACTGATTCTGATTTTTTTCTGATTCTGACTTTTCTGTAAAGTCCGGACTTTTTCATCATAATATTTTTATTTTCTTGAATAAAATGTTATTCTCTACTATAAAGTTTTTCTCATATAATTGGAATTTTTTGGTCATTATGTTATGACTTTGACTTCACATCCTAGAAATACATTATTATTTCTCTCGATTTTTTGTTTCGATTTTTTTTACATAATACCATGGATTTCTTATTTTTAAGTAAAAAAAAATGAATACAAATAGTTCCTGATATTGCTGTTTTAGTTAAAAGAATATTTTTTCTGTCTTCATGAATTTGTGTTATTTTTTAAAATTGAGTTCTTCATTATAACTGGAATTTTTCCAGCAAATTATGAATACATTATTGTTTTCACCGCCTTTTCTCTCTGATATTTTGCACTTATTTTGCAAATATTAGGCTTTTTTTTGCTTGGGATCAAATTAATTACTTTTATTTTTTATTATTATTATTATTCCAAGTTCTTCTACTAATTTTTTTCTACCCCCTAAAATATTAAAAAGTCTTTTTTTTTCATTTTATTATGATAAAAATTTATCATAATATTATTAATAACTTATTTCAGCATAATATTAGATATTTTTAGAACTTAGAATTTATTTCCCACAATTTTATGATATTCTTTACTAATTTATTTCCTTTTCTCTCCCCAAAATTCAAATTTACAGTCATAATATTGCTGCTTTCCCTAAAATAACATTTTCTCATAAATGATAATTCTATTCTCTAGATATTATGAGCTTTCCTAATAATTAGATATGTTGTCATAGTATTAGATCTTTAGAAGAAAATAAATATTTTTTTCACATATTACGAATACATTATTTATCCAAAACTCTCAAGGTTTTTTTAAAAATTATTTTTGCCTGTTTTAAATTTTTTTAAATCACACATTTTGTGTTTCTTTTTCTTTTAATAAGAAATTATTTTGTAAATATTAGGCCTTTTTTTTCTTGTGAAATTACAAATATATATATAGACAGACAGACAGACTTTTTTGTCATAATATAATAATAATATTATAATAATAATACTGCATAATATACTGAAATAATAATAACCTTTATGAAAAATATATACACATCTTTTACGTATTATGAATACGTTATTATTTTTAAAAAAAAGTAATTTTAGACCTTAATTGCGTAAATATTTTCTTTTTGGAAAATTAGAACACTATTCTGAAAAAAAAAATTGCACCGGATGCTGCGTTCACGGGCTGTAGGATAAACTACCGTTGGGGCTTTGCGGCTTGGACGAAGAAGTTGGCTTTGGAGCAAAAGCGGTTCGGTTTCAGGCGTTCTGTGGACGGAAAGTATGTTTTTATTTTGAGGATATAATATTAGGGCAATGAATTATTTTATTTAAGTTATTACACAATGAAAGTATAACAGTACTAGGAAAAATGTGAATCAGCAAAATTATGACAATAAACGGAGAAATATGAAGATATTCATAACATATGCGAGGCACCTGATCGTTGCAGCACGGCCTGGGCGACTCCTTCTCTAACCCCCACCGTCCCCAAATAATGGCCTTCGTTGACCGTCCCTGCTGCCGCCGCTCTGCCCCGCAGTGTTTTCAGCAAACGTTCTTATTTTGGGATCAGACCAGCAGGGGATGATGATGGAGCAAACGTGTGCAGGAGGAAAACACCTTATTAGCGTGCAAAGGTGCACACGCCTCCCGATTCCTCGGAGCTGAGGGACCGACAGCTTCGGCTTTCGCCTCGTTTGAAGTCAGGCTGGAATCATCCGGCGTATGTCAATAGTAAGCACGCCACCCCCTCCCCATACTCACATTTAGGACCTTTTTTCTGTACAGTCATATATTTATTTTGCACACAATACATTCACGTATTACTATATTACTATCTGATTTATTATTTTCATTAGATTCCATATTTTCTTCATTGGTCCATGAAAAAATGGATACAATTTCTAAAGTAATCATACAAGTATATAATAAATGCCATCAATGAATGATACAAATACATCCATCGTATTTATTAAGCGCTTTGTACAATACTCAAACAAAACACTGTTTAATACAATAAAATAGAAAAAATACGATAACGGTGAGTCAAAAGTAAATACGAGTCAAATAAGACATCAGGTTGAGTGAAATGAATCAAAGCTTTTTACTCGTAAAATTATTATGTGATATTCTGGATTTATTTTGAAATTATGACCTCATTTTTGTTAGATTAAAAAAAATGTTTTTCACATAATATTAAAATAGACTTTATCATGACAACTTTTAAAATAATTTCTTGTGATATTTCAATTCTAAATTTTAATTGTTAAAATGTGACATTTCTCTTTGAATGTTAGAACATTTTATTTTAATTTTATGACTTTTTTAATTTCACGTAACATTAGAATAAACCTTGATGTCATTTCTTGTAATATTTTATTGAACTTTAAATATTCATCGTTTAAATATGCAATTTTTCCCAGAATATTACAACTAGTGATGTCCAACTCTCAATGTCCGCTTCCAGTATCGGCCGATACTGATATGTGTAACAGGGTGGAATGAACCCATATGTGTTGTGAAGCTAATCGGCAGCATCGGCAGTTAGCTTCCGGACCTGGCTGTAAACAACATTGTAAAACCTCTGGGAAATCTAGCAAAGCGTGCCTCGATGAACTCCACAAATTGACGGCTTTGGCCTCCGGAGTTGGAAGTACCGAAGCAAGAAGTCCTGGTTCTGCAAATGGCGAGTGTAATATCCCAACGTTGGTCAGGTACAGAGCCAGCAAGCTAGCCAAACACGCTTTTGAAATCTTTTTTCATTATAAGCCCGTTTACTGATAACACAATCCCTAATCATACCCCTAATGATCACTTTTGTCTCGTAAAAATAATAGCAGTCCAACTGGGAATGTACTGATCCAGTGCACTGGCACCTGTGCATCAGGGGTCCACATAGGCCGGGACCGTCCAACGCCATCATGAGCATCAGCCCTCCTGGGCTAAGGAAGGAGGTAACCCATTTCTTTACTTATCCGCATCCCTGCTATCAATCCAACTACTTGTACTTCCTTCGCTGCCTTTGTCTCGTTCTCTGTTATTTTCTCCGAGTGAGAGAATGTGACCCCCCCCAAGCCCCAGCCCCCCCATTCCCTCTCTCTTCTTTCTATTGTCGCGTATCAAACAGGGTCGCTTTGTGGATTAGCAGTGGGGGGAGCCGATAATGACATGATAGCGGAGCGATATTTCAAACAAAATTGAGTGCCAATTGCCGGCGCCGTCTCGGCAGCAGAGGACCGTGTATTTCCTTTGAGCTGGGATCAAATGTCGCTCTTCTTCTCTTCTTTTACCCGCCTGTAATGGGCAGAAGACTGACGCTTGGGGAAGGGGCGGGCGCACATGTGTTGTATGCACACATACGCATCCGTGATCCAGCTCTTCGGTCTCCAAAAAGAGCTTAAGTAAGAGCGCAGCGAAGAAGGAAGAGGTGCCCCCGTTTTACCACGCCGCCCCTTGGGTGCCCGAGAATGGATGGATGGACAAGGACCGCCCCTCCTGCCCCTCACCTATGTCTTATCATTATATCAGTAGCTGTGAACAAGAATCTTCCAGACTGGAAGTTTCCATGATGCCGCACACTATTAGCAACCGCAAATGCCCCCGGCCGTCGCTTTTAAAAATTAATACAGAGTTTCAATTGCACAGAATTGCTTTGACATACATTCACAGCAGCAGTGGTCACGAGACAAGAAGGCAGCCTTATAAATAGTTTGTGGAAGCAACTGAAGGAGAGCCAACAGCGTAGAGGAGACCACAGGGGGGCTCGGATGTGATGGTGGCCGCCCCCCCACCTCGGGGGCAAGCCTCTCTGATCAGTCCTGCCACTGACTGTGTGCAGCCTCCTCTGGTCCTTCTCATGCGACAGTCGCAATAAATTAAAATAAACTTCCCCTTCTCACAAAAACCACAAGTGGGGGAAGGGTGGCGGCTAAATACGGGAAGAGAAAGTATGGCTGGTTCATCAGCAGGTGGTGAGGGGGTGCAGGTCAGGGTGGGGAGCCGACTCACCCAGGCACATTTTCTGCTCTGGGGCAGAAAAATGTCTTGGTAAAATACGGTGGTGGGGTGGCTGGTGCCCGACCTTGCCCCCTGATTGATTATTTAATTGACATGTCTCAAATATTTGACTCATAAACGCACCGAGATTTGGGCTCGGAATGAGATCACATTTTCAGGAATAGATATTTTAGGACGCCAACCCTCCCCCAATGTCAAAACATTTCAAGCTCTTCCTCATGATAATTTCATCAGATTATTTAATCAATTATTATTAATTGATTAATTATTTAATCAAATTCTTCCATGCTGTGTTGAGATTAAGCCTTCACGTTTATCCTGACACTTTTGCAGAGCTGCTGGAAATACGAATTTCTCTCGGAGATCAACAAAGTTTCCCTCCACCCGCTCGATTTTGGCGTTTCGTTGTTCGACCGTCTTTTTGGCGCCCGTGTGAGCGCTTCCGCGTTCTGATCTCTGAAGCTTCACCGGCCTGCAAGAAGCGCACGCGTCGCGCTCGCACAAACAAGTACGGCGAGTAAAAAGGCTACTCCTTGTTTGTCAGCCGCATGGGGCAGGAAGACGGGAGGACTTGGCAGGAATGCAGAGCGTGAAAAAGCGAGTTGGAGACAGGGAGAGCATGCCTCAACAAAGAGAAAATACCTTGTAGAGGTTCACAGAGTTTAAAGAGCTCAGCCCGAGCTCCTTTCCTTTCTGGCTACACACACACACACACACACACGCACGCACACACACCCTCCAGGCCTTCTGTTACACCTGGTCACCTTCATCCCTCCCCGTCCCCCACACCCTTAGCCTTCCCTACAAACACACCCAGCAAGCTCTTCCCAGTGGCTAACGAACAGCTCCCCCCCGGCTGCCCTTGCAGTCACGTGACCAGGACTGAGCTTCCATGACAATCCGACACGGAACATTTCGAGTGTCCCGACTCACCACGGCGGACTTTCGCCAGGTATTTTTTTTTTTATCTTGGTGTCCCAAAACGACACTCGTGTAATTCCACGTGGTCTAAAGAAGCCTTGGAAAGAGGACAGGACTTGCAGTTCAAAGTAACAGCAGTCCAGTGCGACTAACCAGATGAAGCACTGTTATTACACTGTTATTACCAGTACCAAGTAACCAGTAGGTGCAGTAGACCCAGACCCAGCATTCATGACATGCATGCTCTTAAGGTTGTGCTATTGGCCAATCAGTTGAAAGGGGTGTAAAAAAAAAATAGCAGTGTCTGCCAATGACTTTAGAAACTTGTCCAAACTTCTTGGTTTCTAGGATTTTATAGTCCTGTGAATGACTAAAGTAATATTTAGTTTTTTTTATAAGTGCTTCACATCTGTGTGGCATGGACTCTACCAAATTGTGGCACCTTTCAGCTGTTATTCCCCTCCAACATTCTTTAACAACGTTCCACAATTCATCAACATTTCTTGGTTTTGCTTCACAAACAGCATTTTTGATGTCACCCCACAGGTTCTCCATTGGATTAAGGTCCGGGAATTGGGCTGGCCACTCTATAACATTAATTTTGTTGGTTTGGAGCTAAGATTGTGCTGGTGTACTAGTGTGTTTGGGGTGATTGTCTTGTTGAAACAGCCATTTCAAGGGCATGCCCTCTTCAGGTATTCTGACATATGCTAACTGATCCATGATCCCTGCTATGGGATAAATAGTAGGAGAAACATGCCCATATCATGAGGCTTCACTGTCTTCACTGTGTACTGTGGCTTCAATTCAGAGTTTGGGGGTCGTCTCACAAACTGTCTGCGGCCCTTTAACCCAAAAAGAACAATTTTACTCTCATCAGTCCACAAAATGTTCCTCCATTTCTCTTTAGGCCAGTTGATGTGCTCTTTGGCAAATTGTAACCTCTTCTGCACATGCCTTTTTTTAACAGAGGGACTTGTCACAGTACTTACAGGTAACTCCACACTGTCTTTGATCATCCTGGAGCTGATCGTTGGCTGGTCTTGTTTGTTTTCTGAGAATCTTCTGCACCTACTGGTCACTTTTTTTGGCATGTAGCAATAAAAATAAACTAATAAGAGTCATTCATCTGGTTAGTCACATTGGACTGCTTTTATTTTGAAGACGACTGTATGTGCATGCATTGCGCCACACGTAGGTGTGCCTTGTGTATTACAAGGCGTCGGCCTTAGACGCCGACGCGCATCTGGTGGCGGGACGCTGCGGGTTTGCAGTACAGTTCTGTGTGAAACGCACAGGCAGGATCTTTACCACGGTTTACGGCCATTTTGCAGGATCTTTTGCAGGGGTTTTAGCTGAAAACGTTGGGGTGCAAATGGCCCCTCAAGCGGGAGGAAAAGCTCCCATTTGTCCCAATGAGCTCCAAATGGAAGCTCATAAACAACAGACTTGCCTGTATAGACTTTTGCCCTTTTATGAGCCGGGAACCCCTGCAAGAGCTCGGGGGGGGGGGGAAGCTGGCATATAAGCGACAAAGAAAGAGAGAAGAAGAAGAAGGAGGTACAGGTTAAGGCAGAGAGAAGAGTGACATCTCGCCTCGTTTGCGGCGGCCTCATTACCAAACAATAAGGCTGTGAAATTGGTTTAATGACAAAGTCATAAAATTGCTATTCTGCTCACAGATGGCCTCCGGGCTCACGCAGGATTCTGGCAGGCTTACGACGGCTGCCCGCCTGCATTAAGCATACTTCTTGTTCCGGAAAACACAGCATCTTCCTATCTCGCAGCAAATGAAAGAAATTAACCTACTTTTCCCCTTTCCTCCCTCGCCTCGCCCCGCCATCACACACACACCCCCCCAACCCCGCACACACGCTTTCTCACCCTGCCGCGGCAGAAATTAGGTAGAATTAAAGACGAGCAAAAAAAAGACGAAGGAATAGCAAAAGGAGTCTCGCCCACGCGGGCGTCGCTCGACTTTATTTCAAACGCGCAGCTCTTGTTATTAAACGACGGCGCCAATAAAACCAAGCTGTTGAGGAATAAAAGAGCCAAAAGGTTGAGAGGTACAAAGACGCCCCCTTCCCTCCGTCGCCCCCTCCCTCCGCGGCTTTCTAATGCTTTTGCGGCAACGCTTCTTTCAGCTCTTTGCAGCCGGGGAGACGACAAAATAGGAAGCGGCGTATTACATTCAACTTATGTGATACGCACCGTGATTTCACTGGGATGGTAACTGCAGGTCCGGTCGGTTACGGGACAAAAATGGTAAAAAAAACAAATGCAAATAAAAAAAAAACCTATATTTGCATTTTGGAAAGAAAAAACGTTCTAATTCAAAAGAAATAATATACTAATAATGAAGACAGATATATTATATATATGTTATTATTATGAGAAAATTAATGTCAAATTTACATACATAAATAATTGAAGAAAATTAACAATGATAACAAATATTATAAAATGTTGTAATAATAAAGGATTCACACACAACAAAAATAATCGGCATAAATCTAGAAGGCGGTCGGACAACTAGAAATGGGCGGCAGTGACTCGGGTTGCCCGGAAAAAGGTTGGTGGTTGTATCCTCGCTCCCTCCACCCCGTCGTTGTTGTTGTGTCCCTGGGCAAGACACTTCACCCACCTTGGCCTCCGGTGCTGCCCACACTGCTGTATGACTACCCCAGGGTACCTGTGACTACAGATGTAGCTTATCACCACAGAGTAGTGAATGCATATCGGGTTATATTTTTATTTTTATTTTTATTTTTATTTTTATTTTTATTTTTATTTTTATTTTTATTTTTATTTTTATTTTTATTTTTATTTTTATTTTTATTTTTATTTTTATTTTTATTTTTATTTTTATTTTTATTTTTATTTTTATTTTTATTTTTAAATTGAAAAGTATCACTTGGTAAATTTTTTGCACGCTATCCATCCAAAGAGCCAATTTCTAAGCATCAATATGTATGGAAATTTTATTACATTTTTTAAAAAATAGCACAGTTTGAGGAAGATGAGCCGGATCAGGATCAAAAGGCAGTCAAGGTGTCAAAACCACACACCAACGTTTTTGGAATTTCCAAACCAGGATCAAACATTCGAGCTAAACAACTAAATTATCCAAAATCCAGTCTCAGATTTGTTTTTTCAAGCGACGCCTGTAAAGGATGAAAAGTTGGTTAATTGGTCCTCGGGTCCTATTTTGCAAATAGGACTTGTTTCATACGTTTGTGAACTTGTGCTCAGAGTTTTGGAGTCCTTCTGAGTCCCAACGTGGGGGTGGGCACCATTAATCACACGGCACACGTGCTGGCAAAAGGTGCACACGTCAACACAACGGTAGCGCACGTTAGCATCGGCTGTGTAAGTCTCCCCCTTGGCTCGGGTGCAAATATGGATGCATAAAAAAAAAAACTACAAATGAAGGTTCTAATCTGCCAATGGTGCGAATGGGCCTCCAGTGGAGATGAAATGCGGGGCGGGGGCACGTTTGCCACTTGGGATCTGACAACAGAGTCAATTCCGCTAATTAACTGCCAATTAGTGCTCCCTAAATGAGAGGGATCATGATGCCCGTGTTGGCATCGCCACATACCCCCCCCCCCCCCTTCTCTTTACCAGTCTCACACACACACATTTAGGCGGTATATTTAGCAAGGTGGTGGGTGAGGGCGTGCAACATGGCGACTCCCCGAAGTCCCAGGCCCTGACGTCTCCATCTGGGTCAAAGTTAAGACTTAGAAAGTAGGATGGGGAGGAAAGGAAAAGCGGGTCGTTTTAGGATCCATTTGGAAAATCTGAGTTGTTAATATAGCTTTTTTATGAAGCAAAATATGAAATATGGATTGAAATTACGGGCAAGCGCTTTGTATGTTTGCACGGATGCATTTACAGCATAAGCACAAATCATAAATAATATTTATTCCCGTCACTAAATGCAATACATTTGACAAATTCATAAAGTATATTTTTAAGCATTTTTCCTGTACAAATAATTGACATATTACTGCGTGTGTAAAATGTCAATCATTTCAATGTACTTATTAGTTATTGTTATGATTATTTGATGATAAACGTTGCCATTTTTGACCGAAAGCAAAAAATAAAAAATACAATAAACAGTTATAAACATGGTGCATTTTTTTCATTCGGGTCTGTTTGGAAATATATCCTGTTACAGTTCTGATAATAATCATAATCATAATAACACTAATCAGTGTACTGTGGCCTCCCCCGGGTGACTGGCGGGAGATACGGAGACTATTTCATGTCATCGGTGGGCACAGGCCGCCTGGCGCCGTCGTCTGGCGGATATCCTTCCCTTATCACGTGACCTGTGCTCCGCCAGGGGCCAAAGGTTGGCCGAGAGCCGCCCCTGTGTCTTAATAACTCACTCATTGTATTCCTTTCTGCCGCTAATTACAGCCTCTCCTCTGTGTGTGTGTGTGTGTGTGTGTGTGTGTGTGTGTGTGTTCCCCCCTGGGCTGTAGAGACGAGCCAGAGGAGTAAAAATAGAGTGTGGCTTAGTGCCCTCTTTATTGTTATTAGTGCTCCATTGGCACAGCAGTCCGTCATCATATATGCCAAGAAGTGACATATTTGCCTTCTTCGGCTCGCTGTGAAGACGACGGCATAACGAGCGCTCCGTTTCCTGCCTTTCTTTAGGCCACCTTTCTTGTCCCGTCATCTGTCAGCGGTGTCATCTCTCAGGCCCGCGCTGCGGGTGTGTTTTTATGCGACGGCCGCAGCGCTGCGGTGCTGAACAACGGCGGCTGTGACGCCGAGACGCCAGGGGATACGGTCAGGCACCGTTTAGTTCCCAATGACAGCTGCAGAGACCAGAAAACCGCTCATTGTCAGGATCCGGGGCCTCCATTGAACAATCTTACAACGTCTGTCGTGTTTTGATTGGCGAACTAATCCGACAACTTTTTCCCGTAATGGATTCTTTCTTTACCTCCTCCACAAAGGGAACCCCTCATTGCATCATTAACAAATCGGACGGAGGATCGAACCGACCGCCTTCGGGTTGGGAGACGACCACCCTCACCAGTGTCGTCCCGCCACTAACTGATGAACAATAAACCAATAAAAGCAAGAAACCGGGGGTCTCAAACTGGGGCCGCGGAGGGCCGAGACACTGGAGGTTTTATCTTCCACCAGTTTCTCCAGCAGGTGACTTGGATGAGCTCCTTCCCTCAAATGGAAAGAGGTGTGGATCATTAAAATCGCCTGCTTTAGTGGGGCTGGAAAGAAAACCTGCAGGGTCTCGGCCCTTTGTGGAACCAGTTTGAGACCCCAGTTTGAGACTCTGCAAAAATAACCAGTTCCAGACCCCTGGAAATAATTTGGTCATTTCCAGAAACGCTAGAACATTTAATGCGAGTAAACAACCCAAATAATCTAGATATGGAAAAGTAGTTTTTCGCTAATCCTTTTTCCATTCCATTCCATTTTCCTCCGCTTATCCGGGTCTGGGTTGCGGGGGCAGCAGTTTCAGTTTCAGACTTACCTGTCCCCGGCGACCTCTTCCAGCTCCATCGGGAGGACACCAAGGCGTTCCCAGGCCAGCTGTGAGACATAGTCCCTCCTGCGTGTCCTAGGTCTTCCCGGGGGCCTTCTCCCGGCTGGGCGTGCCCGAAACACCTCACCAGGGAGGCGCCCGGGAGGCATCCGGACTAGATGCCCGAGCCACCTCAACTGGCTCCTCTCGATGTGAAGGAGCGGGGGCTCTACTCTGAGCTCCTCCCTGATGGCCGAGCTCCTCACCCTATCTCTTAGGGTGAGTCCGGCCACCCTACAGGACAACTTTATCGGGATTCACAACAAAATGTCTTATTTCTTTACTTAGTGAACCCCTTTTTGCACCATTACTAATTCAGCAACCATTTTTTGACGCACTACTTGGCTATTTGGGTAGAAGAATGAAGCAAAATGTCCGCAACTTTACCACCCAGTCCAGTCGGATCACCGTTGGCATTGTTTTTGCATTTTCCTACGGACGAACTGGCGGTTCAGGGTAAGCCCCAGGACACTTTGTCATAATCACGGGAGGACGGAGGATGGAACCAACATTCAGGTTGGGAGACGACCACTCTCACCACCTGAGCCATGCCGCCCCGGCACTAACCAATTAGCCAACATCAACAACAAACCGCGGTATGTTACTACTACCGTCCAGAATTCCCAGATCTTAGCAGAAACACTAGACCACTAATGCGTGCAAACAACAACAACCTACAAAAACCCAGAAACAGAAAAGGAGTTTTTCAGTACTCCTGCTAACTGATAAACAAAGAAACTTTGCTGTCAGTAATCCAAACATGGATGGAAACTCCACTGCCTCTCTTCCTGTGCAGCACTCCTAGAGGACGGCAAAGGCATGACCACCTTGCATTCGTAGAAATGTGGGGAAAAAAAACATTTAAATCTGTCACAATCCCCCGCAAAACTTAGTGGCAAGTGTAAGGTAAAGAATCTCACCTATCAGCACTCTACACAACGTGTATCGATTGGCGGTTTCTGCGTAGTCGTGCTTGTGGAAACTTAGTGGATGTTCTTTGCAGCGCATCGCTGACCAAAGCATTGGGGTTCAAATGTGAAAAAAAAACCAAGGGAATCCTGGTGATTGACAAAGAAACCCCCTAAAGGAGCATTCGGCCCATTTGATTGTAAAGAACATGCAGAGAACAAAGGGGCGTCTTTGTTGGTGCACAATGTCGTTGCAATATCTCAGTAAACAGTGTGAGAGAGGTGCCAGTGTCCATTAGAACACACACAGTATGCACACATAGGCTGCCATTAAAAGCATAATCCGTAGCCGTCAAACAGTGGACTTTAACCTGTCCCCGTGTTCTTTATTAACACTGGACCGGCTAATGCCTATAAACAGGCGAGGCTGTTGGCTAATGATGCAGACGGGAGATAGCGCTTACGGGAACCAGCCAAAGTGTTTCAAAGTGGCGGCGGCGGGGAGGTGGCGGTTGTATTTTGTTTATTTCTTTATTTTTGGTGCTCTGCGGGTGAGCTGCAGGAAAAAACAAAAACAAAAAAAAGGAGGATGCTTTTCCACGGAGCTGCCTTGCACCCTTGCAATTCTGCCGGAGGACACCGGTGCTTACGTCTCCGTCCCAGTTGTGTTAAAAGTCAGCTGGCATCGACTTTGCCACGCGTAGATTTATTCGGGGCGAGTGACCGGGCAGTCTCCAGGCCAAGCTGTAACAGGTCTTACAAAGCCGTCCGACACCCAAATGGTAAATGGACTTTCACTTGTACGGCGCTGTTCTACCTTTAAGGTACTCGACGCCCTTCGACACGGTTACCACAATGGCCTACCGATGATGCAGCATCAGCTTCCATAATGTGCCCAAGGATACTTGAACATGGCCACAGGAGGCTGAAGGATCGAACCAGCAACCGCCAGGTTGGGGCAGGACCATTCGAACACCTGAGCCGTGCCTCCCCTGAGTGTCTATCACAGTTGCGTTACCAACACACTTTTGCTGGCTTCGGTCAAAAAGGCGCGTCGGGGATTCTGCTGTTAATTCTGCAGGGTCTGCAGTGCAAAAGCTTCTCCCGGTGAAACGTGGCACACAAGGAGCCACGCAATCCTTCTGCATAGGTACAGCTATGGTGTGTTTTTCTCTGTCAGGTTGGCGGAGTCTTTCTGTATTAATCACCGTGACACAGGCAAGGCAACTCAATTTTCTGCTCCCGTAGGTAAGGTGCGCGGCATCGCCGGCCCTGCAGGTGAGCTGCAGGTAAAAAAAAAAATAAAAAAAAGGAGGATGCTTTTGCGCTTCCACAGAGCTGCCTTGTACCCTTTCAATTCTGCCGGAGGACAAAGCCCTGATTCAGCACATCCCTTCCCCATGGGGGGAGAGCGCTGGAAACCGAAGACGGTTTTGCAACCACCCGCCCCCCCACGCCCTCCGCCACCAAAACCCCTCACCATCCAGCACCAGCCCTCGGACTGTCTGTCTCTCCGCCGTGTGTTTCTATCGGTCATTGGCCCGTCCTGTTGGCAGCGGCGATGCATCAAAGGCAGCAACAGAACAATGCCAGGGCCTAGTCAGGAATTTGAAGGGCTTTTATTTTTAACAGGAATTTCGGACGACGGAGGTCCGTCATGTACCGGCTGGGCTACTATCGGAGCAGCCACTTGGAAAGAGACAGCAGAGGAAGAGAAGGAAGGGCAAATACCGTAAAGGTTGAGGTGTGAAACAGTTCAACATGTCGCTAATTTTTCCCTATTAAAATGGGGGCGGGGGGCGGGGGGGGGAGTATGTAGGTAACGATCTCTACTCACATAGACAAAAGGCAATCTGTAATATGCATGCCCGACCACTAGTCGCAAGCTTTAATTTGAAAAACACAGTTGCCACACAGCAACCAATCACGAGCTACAAGGGAACTCCCAATGAGCTCACAATGAACCCACAAAAATCACAGGCGGTCACTACTCAGCGTAACAGTCAGAAAAGAAAGAACGCTGAAATCATCACACAGCAACTTAACACGCAACAGGTTTGTAACCAATATAAGCAAGACTTCCGATACGAGTAGAGAATTATAAACAACTTTGCTTTGCTGTGAAGTAGTTTCCTGATTCCAGTCAAAGCAAAGCAACACATGCTGGGAAGCAGTTATAGTGGTTTTTTTCTCCCACTCGTATTGGTAATCGTCTTGTATATTTCTTGCTGAAATCAGCACACAGCAGCTTAACACAGGTAGGTAACAAACATGAACAAGATAAATACCAATACGAATGGAGAATGATAAACAACAACTATGTTAGCTGCTTCCCAGCCTGCATTGCTTTGCTTTGGTGGGAAGCGCAATGTTAAGCAAAGCAATGCATGCTGGGATACGTCCCTAAAATCATCACACAGCAACTTAACACGCAACAGGTGGGCAACAAATATGCAAGACAACTACCAATAGGAGGGGAGAACAATAAACAGCAACTATGTTAACTGCTTCCCAGCATGCATCGCTTTGCTTTGCGGAGAAGGGCAACGCAAAGCAAAGCGATGCATGCTGGGATTTTTACTTGTATCGGCCGTTGTCTTGCACATTTGTTGTCCACCTGTTGCGTGTTAAGTTGCTGTGTGATGATTTCAGCATTCATCTTTGGGCGTGTACCTCAGAAATGGCGGCAGTGAAGTACAAACGCTACAATGTACTTGACACGTTCACACGTGTCTGGCATGTCTTTGCATGGTTCACTTGTAGTGTTCGGACAGAAACAATTTAGAAAATCGTTCTGGCAACCTTTTGAAGGAACCACATGTACGTACCCCGACTTCTAGTATTTTCATTGTGCAAAAACATGAAAACAGCTGAAACAAAGGCCAAATGCTTTGCCGACGACGTCACCGACATAAATGAACGGCACCGCCGTGCGACGGCGGAAATAAAGTCGACCTGGCAATTGTCCTGACCGGAGGTGGTATCAGAGCCGTACCAGAAACAAAACCAAACAGGATTAAAAGGAATACATGTGGAATTTTAAAGAGCAAGTGGAACAGCCAAAGACAAAGCAGGAAAATCCACGACAAACCAAAAAAACCAAAGACAACACAGAAAAAAAATATGACTACATTTGTATATTTGTCATACTGCAGTACCGCATGTATTTCCTTTTATTTTCGGCACTCCTGTGACTCCATTCCGGTGCTTACGTCTCCGTCCCAGTTGTGTTAAAAGTCAGCTGGCATCGACTTTGCCACGCGTAGATTTATTCGGGGCGAGTGACCGGGCAGTCTCCAGGCCAAGCTGTAACAGGTCTTACGAAGCCGTCCGACACCCAAATGGTAAATGGACTTTCACTTGTACGGCGCTGTTCTACCTTTAAGGTACTCGACGCCCTTCGACACGGTTACCAGTAGTTACCAGTTCAGTAATGTGCCCGAGGATACTTGAACATGGCCACAGGAGGCTGAAGGATCGAACCAGCAACCGTCTGGTTGGTGCAGGACCATTCGAACACCTGAGCCATGCCTCCCCTGAGTGTCTATCACGGTTGCGTTACCAACACACTTTTGCTGGCTTCGGTCAAAAAGGCGCGTTGGGGATTCTGCTGTTAATTCTGCAGGGTCTGCAGTGCAAAAGCTTCTCCCGGTGAAACGTGGCACACAGGGAGCCACGCAATCCTTCTGCATAGGTACAGCTATGGTGTGTTTCCCTGTCAGGTCGGCGGAGTCTTTCTGTATTAATCACCGTGACACAGGCAAGGCAACTCAATTTTCTGCTCCCGTAGGTAAGGTGCGCGGCATCGCCGGCCCGAGACGGCGGCACGAGGCATGAAAACAGGCGGCTAATCTTTGCTTACCGGTGTAATTGAAATGCTATCCACACTGTAGGGTGCATTAAAGTCTGATAACGGCGGGTTCCTGTGGCCAATTTAAGTAGCTTGACTTCCCCCTTTTGCTGGGAGGGAATAAAAGGGGGGGGGGGGGGGGTCTGATAGATAAGGCTGACAAACCGAGCTAATTCCCCCGGCATGTTTCTCATTGTGGTCCAGGAAAAATGAGACGAGAGCGAGGGAGGGGAGGAAAAAAATGAATCAGAGGAGCAAAATCAATTGACCCTCGGGTGGCTTGTCGGCCTGCGCGTCTGATAAACGCAAGAGCGCGCTTAATGTGGGCCCGCCTGTACCCAACAGATAGAGCACTTTGTAAATGAACCCGCTTTGATAAATATATTAAGGAAAGCCGCGAATAAAAGGCGCAGACTTGTCATTTGTAAATAGAAGCCCCCGCTACACGGAATTAGAATGATAAAATGGGGCTCCATATAATTAAGTTTGTGTAAGACCTGAAATCCGTGCAAATACCTTCCCGGGATGCTGAAAGGAGCCTGTCACTTCAATTAATCTGAACATCACCCTCAGAATGCACGCGGCCAAATTAAGCCGCAGATAAAAAAAAAAAAAGTATTTTGATAAGTAATTCTTGTATCATTTCTTTGCTTGTGTGATCATTTTATTTAATCCACCACCCCCAGTTATGTGCTAAGCCGTCTACAAAGGGTCCTCGCCGGCCTGGCCACCTTAATCCGCCGTATGCACAAGGAAGGGGGCGGCTGGCGCTGCTGCCGTCTTTTTGTGGGGGCACCGGCGGTACAGCGTTTCTTTTTTTTTTGGGGGGGTTTGACAGCATGGCAGGGAGGATGGGGAGCTTATCGTCTTCCTCAAACAGATCCCAGTCAAGACGTGAAAACCGGAGCATCCTTGCATGCAATGGTGCAATCGAGGTGTCTGGAGGTGCAAATGTGGACTCACCAGTTGTTTACTTGTAGGATGGTGAGACCCGTGTCTTGGGCTAGCTGCTTCTTTTGCTCTTCAGACGGGTACGGGTGCTGCGAAAGAGGAAAAGACAACCATTAGCCCCGGTACACATGGAGAAGGCCCCGGGGAAGACCTAGGCCACGCTGGAGGGATTAGGTCTCACAGCCGGTCTGGGAAGGACTTGGGGTCCTCCCGGTGAAACTGGAGGAGGTGGCCGGAGACCGGGATGTCTGGACTTCCCTACTGCTCCCCCCGCGGCCCGGACCCGGATACGCGGAGGAAAACGGTGGTTATGAGTGTAGTTCCCCCCCCATTGTACCTTCTTCGTCTGTCGGGCGGCACCTTCTGCATGGCCCCCATCCAACCCTGCCACTCCCTAAGGACAGTATAGCGAAAGACGCATCCGCCCACCCATCAACACACACACACCCTCACATACCACCGAACTACGCCCGTCAGAGCTGGCCAAACGAGTTTGTCAAATGTGTCAACCTCCCTGATCCCCTTCACTCCCACCCATGCACCAGGAGCGTATGCATGTACGGTATGTGGATGTATCACCTTTTAGGGAAGGCCCGACACCACCGCTTCCAGGATGTGTTGCACCTTTTTTTTTTTTAATGAAAGCAAAAATGCGGGAAAAATACTGGAAAGGTTTCCTGAAAAGTCCTGATTGAGCAGACCTGATCCTTGCTAACAGACACACAAAAAACAGCAGATTTGGGGTTCTCAGTCCATCCGTCCATTTTCTATGCCGCTTACCCTCATTCGGGTCGTGGGGGGATGCTGGAGCCTATCCCAGCTGACTTTGGGACAGAGGCGAGGTACACCCTGGACTGGTCGCCAGGGTGCGAATCGCTTAATAGAGTCGCCAATTAAGCTAACATGCGTGTTTTGGGACACACACACACACACACGCACGGGGAGAACATGCAAACTCCACACAGAGATGCCCAACGGAGATTTGAACCCAGGTCTTCCAGCCAGCGGCCCGGACCACAGTATGGGTTATTGGGTTATTGCTTAAAAAACACCTTGGTGGAAGTATGAACATTTAAAAAAGGAATACATTCCACTAAAATTAGGGGGGGTAGGATGAGGGATTTCCTTAGCCCAAAAAAGAACTCAGTGTGGGCTTCCAACTGTCTTTCGTTCTTGGCGCTTGCTTTGTCTGATTTTGTCTTAAACCTTCCTCTTTTGGAAATGACAACAAACTTACAGCGTCGCTCGGATAGTGTGAACATCCGGCAGCAACACACGACTACTATTTTGGTGAAAAAGATGTAGAGCGACGCGTTTGTTTACGCGCTTGCTCCACCGATGCCACAAGTTTGTCGTTGGCTGCCGCCGTGAGCTCTAAATGAAATGTACCATTCAAAGAACAAAGGAATGGACAGCCCGATTAGAAACAGTGTACTGTATAATACATTCAAGCAAAGTCGGGACTTCTGGAAATGAATGACGAATGTGCTTATATCGTTGCGGAGTGCGTCGTCTGAGACGTTTCCACCTGGGAAAACGTTCCGGAAAGAGCGCCCATGTTGCCGATGTCGTCCCCGATGGGGGGGGGCGCTGATGCATAAGGGGCAGGCTTCGGGCCGCCCCGCAATGAAGCGTGACAAAACAACGGTGATAGCCACTGACAGATGTCTTTAAGGGCAAGATTAGGAGTCGGGCGCACGCAAACAAAACATACGAGACACTCTTGTGCGCTTCTGCACACACACACACACACACACAGAAATAATCATAAACTTGACACCTGCCAATCAGCACACACAAGAATTCCTTTTAAAAGAGGACACTTAAATGCACCTCGGATTTCAGGTGGTTCCAAGCCCCATTAACATTCCTCCCCTTCAACGAAAAGACGTCTTACTCGTCTTCCCTTTTCCCCTCTTGCCTGCTATAAAAGCATATTTTCTACATTGTTACTTTTCCTCATTAAGAGCAGAGAGGACACTGCCTGTCTTTTTCAACCAGGAGTGCACAAACAAGACATCATTGTGCAGAACAAATAATAACACATCCTGTCTGCACAGCGGGGCTAATCTGATGCTCATATGTTCATAGAAATTTTTGATTGCCGGGTGCTGACAAGTCGCTGGCTTGGGAAGACAGAGCGGCTTCAATGCACGTGGGTGTGTTTGCGGTGGAAAAGGAACTCATCCGAAAATATTAAAAAGCACCGTGTTTGTACTGTATGTGCCAATGTCCCTGGAAAGAATACAACTCATTAATATTTCTACCCATTTTAGCGCATTTAAACCCATTCCGCATATAACACCGGTGGTGTTCAAACCGCAGCCCAGGGGCCATTCGCCTTTTTATTGGCCCGTGGCACATTGTCAAAGTAGAATTTAACAAAAAAAAAAAAAAAAAAAAAAAAATTTAAAATTTTTAAAAAAAAAAAAAAAAAAAAAAAAAAAGAAAAAATGCCCATATCTTCCCTGCCGCAAGGCATGCTGAGTAGCTTGTGGTACTCGTTGCCATGTTTCTTGCTTGATTGTAGAATATGTAAGGGAGTAAACAAACAGGCGTTCACACACTCTTAAGTGATATGATTTACTCACACAATGTTTTATAGTTCCTATTGGTGTTGCAGCTGGACTACCCAGCATGCCTTGCGGTCAATGTCAATTTTCAGCAAGTTTATGTGTCACTAAGTACGTACCGGGCTATAAAATATCCATGGAATATAATATAATTCTTATAACAGGCTAAATGGCAGTGGGATAACAAAAAGCAGGGTGCGGGATAGTAGCTGGTGGTTTGTGGGTGGGTCATAAAATACATCCCATAATAGGAGCGCTTCTTGGTCTTTTCACATCGGCTTTGACCTCGGCCACAAAACAGGCCGGCAAACACACGAGCGCCCGCCGACGTGCACAAGACAAACAGCGAAGATGACACGGGGGAGCAGCCGAGACTGGAAATTTGGAGCGGGTCATTTGCATGGGATTACGGCTCCCTCGGCCTCTCAGACCCCGTCATCAATCGCCGGGTGTGCACGTGCGCTCGCCAGTTGATCAATCCCGTGACCAGCACCAGCCTGGTGATGAATGGTCTGAACAAACGAGGAAGATGTCGTTCTCACCCAGTGGACTGCCAAAAGGATGGTGGATCTTCTTCGTGAGGGCATTAAAAAGAAAAAGAATGAATACCGGGTCAAATACGGTTGCACACGTTCATGCCGACTTCAGAGGCGTGTTTTTGCAAAACATCTCGGGGGGGTTTTGATAGTCAAAGGCAAAAAAAGGACCACAGCTTCATGGCTCATGGACACACACGCGTGTGGCGACGGAGGCAAGGAAAAAACCCTCCGACACACGCTCACCAACACAACCCCGCCGATTGTTTAAGGGCTGCAGGCCACCCACGCTTTAAGTTGTGGCAGCTTTCCTTCCAGCTTGGGGCTCTGAAATCTCCGCGCCAAACACTGCATTTTCACACACACACACACACACACACACACTCAGATGGACACGAGAAGCCGGCCGCCACGGTGGGCCTGGCGGTTACGAGGCCGCAGCAGCCGTGAAATCGGAGAAGGACTGTTTAGACCTCCGAGTAACCCCTTCATGTTAATCGCAGCGGGGTTCGAACACAAACACACAAGTACAGTACTGTACTGTATGTGTGCACTGAGGGGAAAAAATAGGCAAATGGTATTTGTGGCGCCCCCTATGGGTTGTGGTCATGGGATGGCTTTAGGATACACGCTAGCGTACGTGTAATACCCCGACGTTTACACACGCGGCTTGCGAGCAGTTTGCTGTTTTTCTTGACGGCGGCCATGATTTTCTACCATCCATCCATTTTCTAGGCCGCTCATCCTCATTGGGGTCGCTGGAGCCTACCCCAGCTGACTGGTCGCCAGCCAATCGCAGGGCAATCATTCACACTCGCATTCATACCTATGGGCAAGCACAAAAATATTTTACACAAAACATTATAAAACAATAATAATCATATTTTTTTAATTGCGATATCATGACTTTATTCCCACATTATTTTAAATTGATTCCCAAATTTATTTTTCCCCAACCTACTTACAGCTTTCTATTGTTTTGTTTGTTCCTTCATATTGCGACATTTAAAAAATAAAAATGACATTATTGTCCCTCATAATATTACAAGTTTATTTTCGTAAAATTGGGACTTTTTTCTCTTAACATTTTGACTTTCTACTGTTTTTTTCTCCATTTTTTTAAAATTCTTGTAATATTTGGACTTTATTCTCCTAATATTATAACATTTTCCAAAAATGACAACTTTTTTTGGTGAGATTATTTTCTCCTGATATTTTGACTTTATTTTTTTGTAAAAAGAATTCAATTTTTGCTGTCTCTTTAATGTTTTTTGTTAATAAATCCAATAAAATTTGCCGATAAATCACTCACACCGCACTTTGATCACCCCAAAGCCGTAGCTTCCCTACCATGTTTTCGGAATGAGGGAGGAAAGCGGAGTACCCGGAGAAAACCCACGCACGCACGGGGAGAACGTGCAAACTCCACACAGAGATGCCCAACGGAGATTCGAACCCGCATCTTCCACATCTCCCGACTGCGTGGCCAACGTGCTAACCACTTGGGCGGATTTTCAACCAACCGTGCTCAAATCGCAAACACACGCGCTCGTCGGTCTCCGAAAAGCGTGCACCAAATTTTGTGGCGATTCCGGGAAACGGGAATCATTTTGACAAATTTTCACCCTTCTGTGCCCGGCGTTTCGAGAACAGAAGAGGTGCCCTAATTTGCTGTACGCGCCCCTGAACACACTGAATTGCATAGAAACATCGGTGCTGTCTAATTCCTGGAGTTGTCCTCCTCCTCCCTCGCCTTTGCAGACAGTGGGACATGATTATTTAATGGATGGAACACACGCTCAGGAAGTATTGATAGCCTCCCCTAGCAGCGAGCGTTGACCGATCACCTTAAAAGCGGCCCGACCTCCAAACAGCTAATAAATAATTAGCGGGCCGAGATGAGAGGCTTCAATTTGTCGTGCGAGGCGGCATCGGATCGAAAACCGCTTCGTTAATTAAGTTAAGGTCTGCGCCGCCGTGCTGACGCGCGCATGTTGTGTAGCTCGGGTTCTCGTCTCTGACAACGCTGCACGGAACGGCGCCTGTGGCGGCCGCCGTGTACAAGAACTGCGTCCACGACCCCGTTCCTGTATATCACACACATGTCGGCCGCCAACGTCCTCAGACGCATCGTTATCCGGCAACCGCCCGCAATTGATGAACGACATCATCAGCGTGTGATGTGAGTTGCAGGCGGCGGTCAGGAGCTCGCGGTGGAAAAAAACAAAAAAAAATAACAAACGCATCCCACGCTAATGACTCCCAGGAAATCGGTGGGCTATTGGCTGTTTACCCCGTTGCCGTGGCGATAGGAAAGGATTTTGCTGCTAATGAGCGCAGTGTCATTAGCTCAAGCCAGGGAGGGTGCGTAGTTTGTTTCTGGTGTGGAACCATTTCCAAATTCATTCTTTAAAACCTTTAACATCAAAACTGCAGCATGTCTTGCAGCGCTTTTGTGCCCCGCAAAACAGTCAGTCCCGACATGTAACTTGTACACAACATACCAACACATATCTACGCACAACACCCATGCCAAAAAAAACCACTAATATAAATCTCCCGCAAGGCATGCTGGGTAGCTTGGGGGATCTTTGTCGCACTTTTGCTTCAATGCAAAATATGTTCAGGAGGTTGTCAGAGAAGTAAAGAACCAGGAGCTAACACACTCTTGATATCCGGCGCTTTATTGCTCAAAGTTCCTATCGCAGCGGGACTGCCCAGCATGCCTTGCGGGCATTTGGAAATACCAATTTTAGGTTGTGTGTTTATTATGATTCATGTGACGTGTTAAGGTGCTGTGTTTTCCTTCCCTCGCACCGTGAGCAAGAATGGCGTTCCGTTTGGATACCATCTACAGTATAAACAGACAAACGTATTTGAACTTGATAATAACATATTTTGGGGGTATTATTTGTATGTTTTCGGTATGTTTTTGTGCTGTTAGTATTGTTCTGGGGGGATCCCTGTGACGATGCCATTTTATTTGAGGACAGATTTGAAGATTTTTTTGGAATTGTGTTTATAAAACATTCCAACAGTGGGTGTAGTTTTGCATTTTATGGGAATCCTCAGTGAGTAAAGCTTTAAAAAAATTAAAAGCGTGTACAAAGGCGGAGTAAGTAGTGATCCAATTTAGGGATTTCTACAGCGCTTAACACAACAATTTTAAAAAATGACGGCTTTGACGGCTTCCTCTCCTATTACCCCCCCCCTCTCTCACCCCCCATGGCAATGATTGGAATCGTATTTGTTTTTGATCAAAGTGACTGCAGGTTGATGGTTCATATTCACTGTCAGAAATCAATGCAATCAAAACGTGACGAATGACATTTTCATATGGAATCTGCATGCGGCATCCGAGGGGGAGGGGGAGGGGGGGGGGGGTGTTGAGATTGGCACGTTTAAATATACCGACCCGCCGTTATTAACGTTTCCATTTGGCCGTGCTGACAAATGACGACGACTGAGCCAATGAATACTCGCAGATCGCAATATATATATTTATATATACTGTATATATATATATTTTTTTTACTAATCCGCCACGGCAAAATCTGTCTTAATAATTCAAGAAAAGCGCGTATGCAAACGCCAGACAGACCGAGAAGTAAGAAATAATAATCGCCATGGATTCATTGCAAAAGTATTGCCCTGATTTCCATCACAATGAAAAGTTTATTATGCATGTCTTTTCAAACTAAGGTGGTGTTTTTCTTTGTACTTACAATACAAGACAAAAACAAGGATTACAGGTTATTATGAAATTAGTTCTTTAAAAAAATATATTTATAAAATGGATTTTTCTTTTTTACACTTTTAAGCTGTCATCAAGAAACTGGGGAGATGTTTTTATTTTCTTGCAATTAAACTTTTTTTTGGTGAACTACAGCATAATGAGTTTGGTATCGAACAATTTGGGGGCTTGTTAAGACATCGTATATTTTTTGCTTTATAATTTTTTTATTTTTACGCAGTTATTTTTGTACTTTTATCTCATTGTAATTTCAGTTAAAACAGGCAAACTGGAGCTCTGCAAAAATTTAGCCCCAATTTCGTACAAGAAATTGCACGCCTGGCCATTTTTTAAAAGACAGAAGTAGAATCTATCAAAAGATTCGACTCTTTAATATATAAATAAAAATGTCTAACTTTTTCCGGTCTTTAGTAATCAGCAGTAGAACATAGGTAAGTTTCGGGAAAATATCAGATCCCGACTAAAAAAGGGAGGAAACCAGCTTTGTGTAAAAAGCACAACATATTTATCCATATATATTTCGCCAAATATCCACTATAACACAACATAAACAACACAAAAATGGGTTGTTTTTCATCCAAACAACATTTTTTTAAACAAATACAACACCATGAACTATTTACAATGTTTATGTTTATGGGTGTCCGCCTGTGCTTGCATTAAAATCTCCCTACAACGCGTAACCTTCTGCACGCTACACTTCTCCATGCTCATGCACTTCCTCCTTGGTGTCGCTCGTGTTCTTACATGCGTGTGTGCTTTTTACAGCTTTTAACTGTTTTTGTGGCTTAAAATTGCTCTAAAAGTGACATCTACTAGCGGGCTGTGGCGTTATCAAACACACAACAATAGGTATTTTTTACACCAGCCCACTGCTCAATGCTCACAAGAACACGTGCTATGAAGCCACGTGACTCTCCGACCTCACCCACAACATGCCAGCCACTGATAACAGCCAATGGAAGTGCTCTCATATCTCCATGCACATTCAGAGCATACCAACTTCTGCTTGACTGGACGGCACTCTTCCCAGTAAAAACAAACAAAAAAAAAACCCGCCAGGCCTGAGGCGTACAGGAGCAAAATGAGCTCTGCTAGCTTGGTGGTGCATCGCCACTGATGTACCGCTGGACCCGGCCAGGGGGCCTGTTTGCCCTGCACCATTAATTTATGTCCACTGGTGATGGTGCAAGGGTTAGCGGGAAGCTCTCCTTACTCCAGCAGCACAATGAGTGAGGGAAGAGGCGGGGCGGGGGGGCTTGGAGAAGAAAGAAGGGAGTGGTGGTGAGGAAGAAGCGCCCCCACCGCCCCCGGAGGACATGCGAGACGTCGGCATCCGACTGTTGCGAGCTCGGCGAGGCTAAATAGCAATCACTCCCACACAATCCCAACGCACCTTCCAGACTTACTGAGCAACAAAGAGAGGAAGGAGCGCTTGTTTTCCACACAGAGTGAAGGAAAAGTGGCATACATTGAGAGCTGGATCTTTGCAGGGAGCCTGAGAGCTGTTCCTAATATTTTGGCGAGCAAAAGACTGGTTATATGTATTATTACGACATGTATCTCTACGATGCACACTTCTACCACACTTCAGTGCGGACTTACACCTAAAAAGATACAATTGAAATTTTAAGAAAAGCTGTAATTTTACGGGAATAATGCAATATTTTCAGGGAAATAAAGTTGCATTTTTTTTTTTAAACCAAAAGTCAGAATATTGACAGAAAAATTGTGGTAGGGAGTTGATTTCACAAAAACAAACTTGTAAAGTGCCCTGCAATTGACTGGGGACCAGTCCAGGGTGTACCCCGCCTCTCGCCCAAAGTCTGCTGGGATAGGCTCCAGCATCCCCGTGACCCTAATGAGGATAAGCGGCATAGAAAATGGATGGATGGATGGAATAAAGTTGCATAATTTTTTTAAAACCAAAAGTCAGAATATTGACAGAAAAAACGTGGTACAAAGTTTATTTCACAAAAACAAACTTGTAAAGTTAAGGGAAAAAAAATTGTCATTTTTGTAGAATAGAGGTGAAATATTAAAGAAACAAAACAAATAAATTTCTACTTTTAGGTAGGGGGAAACTTTTTCATATTATGGGAATAAAGTCAAAATACTATGAAGGGAAACTGTACAAAAACTATTAATAAAAGTAAAAATATTAAAATCAAAACTAAAACCAGCACAGAGCCGAAAAGACCGAAGTTCGTCCTTTTTCACTCCGAGCACAAAACAGCATGCAGGTTTTCCTCAAGATATGGAGTGGAAATGTTGCTTCCTCTCATTTTGGCTACGTGGCCCTCGCTGGAGGACGTTTGCAACTAATCTGTGAGATGTTGCGAATACTCCGGAAAGGATGACAACATTGGTTGTACTGATTATTCCGACATGCGTCAGCAATGTTGCACGGCCGCAACAACGAATGACATCACTAAGCTTTACTATCTCCTGCACTGTACAGAGCGGGTGTACCTGGTCTTGGGGCCAGCGAGGGATTAAGGCATCCATCCACTGAAGCGGGAAGATACTTTTGTGTGTGTTTTGATCTGCGTCGCGGCCCCAAGCGCTAGAAACGAGCCTATTTTAATGATCAGATGAGGGGCGGTACCACCCCTCCGTCCTTTACCGCCTCTTACAGTTTTGACGATACGGAGGTCTCCCCCAGCAGCGATCTCTTTCTTGCTAACCCGCCTGGCCCCCGTCTCATCCATTGCCGCCCCCCCCCCCGTCCACTCCCTCCACAGATTCAGCCTCCCATCTTTCAAAGCTTCCGCTCCAGCTTTAAGCCGGGTCCTAGAGGGCAGGAATTTGGCCTGCTTTTTCAGAGCGGTCGGTTTTTGCTTTGTTGTGGTAACCGCCCGCTTCAGGGGCACCCCGGCACTGCAGCTCTGCTGACTCTCATGTCAGCACACTACAACATCGCCAAGACAGTTTTGCTACAATGACTAAGTCCACATATTAGCTTCCTGACGCGTACCGGCCTGGCATGCATAGCACGTCGCTAAGTCTGCATGTGCTCAACATTGCGGGTTGTTGTGTCAAAAATATCAAGTCAAGAGCCCATTTCTCACAACCTGTTGGGGTATTTGGGGTTTTAAGTGTCTGCGGCCAGTGCAAAAAGGAGCAACACATGCAAATATACTGAGCTGGACAGCCCGACAGAAAAAAGGACGCTGAGGCGGTTCCTTTCCATCATGGACCACCAGCGTCATCTTCCAACTGAAGTTTCAGTGGCAGATTACTATCACTGTCCTGTTCCACTGAAAGACTGAGCGGGTCATTCCGCCCCCACGGCAACAACATATATATCTATCTGTGTTGCCTTGTATGTGGAAAAACAGGCAAAAAGTCTTTAATGTGGTCATGGTGCAGCATTTCTGTGTGCAAAAATTTATATTTTTAAAGAGGAATTACTTATTGGTTGTTCGGTACTCCTGGTATTTTTATACTGCCTGTAAAAAAAATGGCATTTTTCCGTCAGTTTTGTTGCAGTTCTGTGTAAACGGCACCAACAACAAAGACAGGCTGGATTAAACCGAGGGATCGATCCTCAGGGATCAATCTTAGGTCCGTTACTATTTAGAATGAATATTAATGATTTCCGTCCTGCAGTTGAATGTGTTATGTATGCGAACGATACCGTTTTATTCTTGCATCATTGCAGGCAAACTCAGACTTTTAGTGTTGTACTTTTATTTTTCTATATGTTCATATTTCTATATCATCTGTTTAACATTTCTCTGACATTCTACTCCTCTAATCAGCATGTATGTCGTGTTTTTTTGGTCTTATTGTGCCTCTACTGCCTTTAACACCATGGCCAAAAATAGCTGTTCTGGTTAATAGTTGTTTTTCTGCAATTTTCTGCCGCACGTCTGCGATTGCCATCGTTGCCTGTCATAAAGTCATCGGTAGCGACAGCGCGCCAACTGCTAAGCCGCTGAATGACCAGCAGCGCCGTTTAATGACCTTTGCACACATTGTAAAAGAAAGACAACAAAGCGGCGATTTTCTAAACAGGCCCGAAGGGAGCTGAAGTTACATTACAGTCGATCTGCATTCGGGTGTCTTGTTGGCTGAAGGACTTAATATCTGCATATAGTATCTCCTGCAGCCTCTGTCCATTGTGTTCCGTGTTTGACTTGCCAATTCAAAGTAAAGCGGGGCTGATCTTCAGTTGAAATTGAAACATTCATTTGTGCACGGGGAGGGGGCGATTGGGGGGGGGGGGTTGCTGCAGCTCAAATAGAAGCTTCTGAGTGTTTCCACTCGACGGCTCCCCCTTTCATTGTGCATTAACTTAATGAGCACAAGTATTGGACTACACAAGCAAAGCCTCTTTTAGCACTCTCTCGCTCTGCTGTCTCTTTAAGGGTTCACGTTCTCCACAGAAAGGCCACGGCGCTCGAACGGCGAGCCTCGGGACACGACAACAAGAGCGCAACCACTTACTGAGGACAAACAAGGACCCTGCCCCGGCAATCCCCCCGACCCCCCCCCGCGTTGCTCATGCACACCCCCTGGGGCCAACTGTGGAATGTCACGCCAATTTAGACGATATCACAGGACATTTGTAATGTCAATTTTTGTGTGTTCAGGTCAAAAAACAAAACAAAAACATTTGTCCGTATAGCACTTGCCCCCGCACCGCTCCCCCCTCCACCCCAAACAGCTGCGGGGGTAAACTTCCCGTTTGCTAATGATGCTAAATGTGCGCAAGTCAGCCGTGGCAAAATTTTGCCTCCCTCTAGAATGGGCTGCAAAGCTGGAGAGGAAGATCTGCCGCCATGCCCTTCAACGGTCATGTCAGAGTGTGCAGAGAAATTCCCACCGACGGAACTCACGCAAGAAAGTCGGTTAAACGACGGCCGACGCCAGGACCTGCACGCCATTTGGATGCTGCGATTGTTTGCGCATTCGCCGTTTGCAACCAACCCAAACCCCACCAAATCTGTCACGATCAAGCAGTCACGTCTGGGTCACTCTTTGCAAAGAGTAGGCGTACGTTCCCATTCCCGAAAACCTGTAAGAACACCTAAAACGCTACAGTACCCACTGCATTTCCCTATCACCACATATCTGTAGCTTTCAGACAAATATTGCAACAAAACCCTGCAGGAACACCAAAAAACCCCGACGTAAACAAAGTGTACGCCATACACCCGGACAACCAACCATTCCCGTTGGAAGTTTTTACGCGTCATCGGAACAATTTTCATTCCTAAGAACACCTGAAACGCTACAGTATAAACGATTTTGTAGCTTTCAAACAGAAATTGTAACAAAAACCTGCAGGAACAGCTAAAAAACGCTGCAAAGTTCACGCTATTGTCAAGCATAAACCTATTTGCGTGCTGGGTTCCTCCGTTTCCGCGCACGCATTTGTCGTTTACAGTCAACCATTTCGGACATTTTTCTACGCCGCTTATCCTCATTAGGGTCGCGGGAATGCTGGAGCCTATCCCAGCTGACTTCGGGCGGGAGGCCGGGTGCACCCTGGACTGGAAACAAACATTCCCACTGTAATGGACAATTTAGAGCGGCCAATGAAGCTAACATGCGTGTTTTTGGAATGTGGGAGGAAAGCGGAGCACCCGGAGAAAACCCACACACGCACGGGGAGAACGTGCAAACTCCACACGGAGATGCCCAAGGGAGATTCGAACCGCTGAACCTCCTGACTGTGAGTCCCACATGCTACCCACTCATCCACCGTGCGGCCCCATTTGAAGAGCCATTTCTGTAAAATACCGTACATATACGCCAAATCTGTTGCATCAAACTAGCGACTACAGACGTAAACAAAGGGGACGCCATGCACCAGGACAACCAACCATTTCCACTTCCGCTATTCACTGTAGATCAGATGTTCCAAAACGTCCACTGTTTGAGTTTCGATGGTATGGAAGGAAGCCGGTCAAGCCCCACCAAGTGTGTGCCTGCTGTGCCTGAAGAGGATATGAACATCTACCCAGTCATCCTTTCATCTCTTTGCCTACGAGTCAAGGAGCTATCTCCTGTCACCGCTCAACGCCGCGCAGCTGGGGGGAGGGGCGGGGGCCTCGAGCTTCGGTGTGCGGACTGACAAAAACCCCCTTGAGTACCTTTCAAAAGATGAGCTGACGTGCGATGGATGTCAAAAAAAAAAAAAAAAATAGAGAAGAAGAAGAAAGCTAACAGGTAGGGTTAACGGTGTTGGAGCATTCCAGCCGACCTGGTGCCCGCATCTCCTTGGCTCGGTTCTTAGGCTCTATCCTGCCCGGGGGGTGGACTAAGGAGACCTTTGACCTGGCTGGCCCGCCGGGCCTAGCTACAGCCCTGTGGTTTGTTAGGGGCTTTATCCACTGACAAAGCAGGCAGGAAGTTGGCAGCCACCCAGCAGCCCCCATGGGAGGATGACCATCAGCTAGCTCAGCTTACTGCTTATTACAGGATAGCGGTGCATGCATGCATGCATGCATGCGTAGTGTGTGTGTGTGTGTAAAAAAAAAAAAAAAAAACACCCCCCCCCGGCTACACGCTAACCCGATCAGCTATGCATGTTAGCAGTCTCAGAGGACTTCGGCACACTTCGATCTCCGGCTGACTCGCTCACTTGCCCCCCCGGCTCGCTAAAACATTAGCTCATAAGACAACTCCACTCTCGCCGTAAAAGTCAGGTCATTCATTCATACACCTAGCCATTAATAAGGCTGGTGAACCTTCACTGCTTAACTCCATTACATGGCCCGCCATGTCTAGAGCAACTCAAAGACTTTGCAGGGAGATTCTTCGCTTTTTTGGGTCTAGATCCGTCTACCAATCTGGGTGCAACAAGGGGTCAATGACCTGCGAGGCATGATGGCTTCCCGACTCGGAGGCTGTTGACAAGCGTCTGTGTTCTTTTCAACAACTCGTTGAACCAACCTCCCTCCCCCACCACCACCCTCCATCTACCCCTTCCCTTCTCTGGAATGTAACACAACCACTCGCTGAGGTAACCCAAGCACCCCCCCCCCCCATACCATCCTTCATTTAAAGAAGAAGAAAAAAAACACTTGGACAGAAAAACATCGTCAGAGGAAGACCATCTGTGGGTGTTGGACAGCTGTCCCCCAGCTCCCCAATTTCTCAACCCCCGTGCTCCCTTGCTCCCTCGCCATTTCACTCACTGCCTGTGGAATAATTAATGGTGCAAGGGTTGATGGGAATGACTTGGTTAGCCGGTTTGATCTCAAAGTGGAAAGTAAAAGAAAAGGGAAAGACATAAACCAGTCAAGACAGTGAAAGAAACAGGCTGTTGATGGCCGTTTCCCCAACAAGCCTCAACCCAGTCTTCCCCTCAAGTCTAATCCACCATCCCCCCCTTTCCCTCGCTCTCTCTTACACTCCATCCTGATGGAAGGATTGGGGGGCCTGACCTGTCTGGTGATTGATGGTAATGTCTCAGGAAGTCATTTTCCCCAACAGCACCCTGCCGCCTTTCACCAGGCCTGGTGCAGAGGTGAGGCCATCACATGGATGCTTTTAACTCTATGCTCGCCGACCCGCCCAGGACTTTCTGTGCCATCTATCACTCTAACCTTCAAAACATAATTTTATAGTCTCTGTGCGCTATTAGTCCGGCCAGTTGTCCTACTTTCGGTGTCACATCAAGGTTGAGAAAGTTTGGAGAACCAGCAAAATGGACAAAAAAGGTAGTGGCCCGGGTCCCTCTGACCCTGCTACCTCGCTAACCTTCAAAACATCATCTCATCCCCCTGCACTACAACCAATTTCTCTGGTTTCCCTGCCACAACAAGGGTTGAGAATGTTTGAAGAACCGGCAAAATGGACAGAAAAGGTATTGTCCATTGTCCCTCTGACCCCGCTGCCTCGCTAATCTTCAAAACATTAATTTATCCCTCGGCACTTCCAACCATTTTTTCTGGTTTCGGTGCCACATCAAGGTTGAAAAAGTTTGGAGAACCGGCAAAAAGGACTAAACAGGACAGGACAGGACAAAAAAAGATGCCCATCCTGAAGTGGTTCCCAGGTCGGTCATACCCCGCTACCTTGCTCTCATTCAAAACATCATCTCATCCCTCTTCACTACTGCCACATCAAGGTTAGGAAAGCACTGGAGAACCATCACAATGCAATCCTGAAGCGCCAAAGTCCACCCTGCTGAGGTTCATCTGCGCTATTTCGGGATGTCCTGGTTTCCATGCCACATCAAGGTTGAGAAAGTCTGAGGAACCACCACAATGTACACAAAAACAAAGCCCATCCAGAAGCGGATCTTCCGTGTGGCCCCTAATTCAGGTTGCTGGGGATGGATCCTGCGCGACTCCATTACTGTCAACGCTTACCACCTCCATTATAGCAATTAGGAGGTTCTCACACTAGGAATGCTTTGCTATGCTGCGGAATTGCTAACATCTGCCCGGTGCCGTCTCCAGTTGTCTTTTTTTTCCCCTCAGAAACTGAAAGTCTCCGACGCTTCTCCCTACATTTGTTTTCTTAAATTGACTCAAACTGTGCCTTAAAGAGCTCCCTCTCTGTTTGACTCCAAATAAACCTAAAATGATCCGTGAAAAGGCTCACCGTTCCCCCGCTTTCAATAGGCTTCATTAGTTTTTAATATCTGGCGCAAGGAAAGAGGGGGCGGGGGGGCGGTGGGCGGGGGGGGGCGGTGGTTAGCATGAAGATAATCAATGGAAAGAGGCTCGCAGCCTATTAATCTCCCCCAAAGGATTGTGGGTTAATACGCGTTCTTGCATAGGCAAACACGGCTGCCTGCAGAACACATCTGTCTGCCTGGACGGGCTACTTAATGAAAACAGCCAGCGCCTGGCCGCCATGATGGATGTCGTTCCTCCGGTGAATAACGACGACGCTCTCGCGGTGCGCCGAGGCTGAGCTACGCACGATGAGGCTCCATTCCAAATCACACGGGGTCCCAGCTGCGCTGCCCCCCTTCCCCGTAAGGTGGACAATGAGGGCGCAACGCATGGCCACCAGAGCGGGTCGCCATGGAGATCATATCGGGGCATCTTCAGGAGACTTGATTGAGGGAAGGAGAGAGGACGGAGAAAGCCTAGAAGACTTGTTGTACAGTCCGCAGATAAAAAGGAAGATGAAACCCGAGCTAACTGAGGTAGATAAGCGGGCTAAGTCATGTGTTGCGCGTCTATGCGTGTGCATGTAGGCGTGGGCCGGAACATATGTGCGAGTCCTGCCGGCATCCGAGGTGAACTCCGGTGTGGAGGAGCCCTGTAACAGGATCTCACCTCCGGTCCGAGCTAGCTGTTGTGCTAAACAGGCCACCTGAAGACAGGATTAGCCCGCTGTGACCCGGCCCTAGAGGTAACCGAGACACAACAGCGGGGACAAACATGAAACGCACACTGTCATGTGTTGCCCCCGGGGGGGTGGGGGGTGGATGGGAGACAGGTGGTGGCAGGGGGCGGGGGTGTGAGTGCAAACAGGACACCTATAAGAAGATGAATGCAAGTAGGCTACAGTGAAGGTGTCACGAGTGTTTGCTGTTGTCTAGCGAAAACAAAGCATCACTGCATAAGAGGATTTGGGCTAGCTAACACGTTGCTTTGGGTGGGGGCGGGGGCGGGGGGCTAAGATTTGTTCCTGTATGGAAATGGATGCCCGTCAGCTTGTCGATGACTCAACAACACATAAAACTACGCATGCGGTGCTGTGACAAATGAGCAGCGCTTAATGTGCCAGTGATTATGCGGGGCTGTGGGTGCCCCTAAAACCCCCCACTTTGAACTTGTAATTGCCCCCGGTTTTCAGTAATGAACATTAAAGAAAGGGGGCGGGGGGGGCATTCAGAGATGTGTTGCTAATTACAGCTGTGCTTTTTCCGGAGTAGAAGTAGCAGGATGATGCTCTAGGACTGCTGTCTTCATCTAAATAATTGTGCAAGACGCTTAACGGGCTTTGGAGAGGTGCTTTGTGTGTCAGACGCTGCAGCCTTGGGGACACGCGGGATCAATATTCAGATGCGTTCACATACAGTACGGAGCCAAGGCCTAGATTTGGATTTATATATTTCTTTTCCGCCTTTTTGTCTGGTTCTTTTCTTCTCCCTTTTTCAGCATGCGTTACAGCTCCGTTTCTGATTCGCCGGTTGTTGTCGATCAGGCGAGCTGTGAACGACTGACCTGGGCCTCTCTTCCCTTGACCAGGCCCCCAGGAATCCTTGCCGCCGTTCTTCAAATATTGATACTTTCGATACTTGACGATTTCCTCCTTTGTTTTTTCTGATTTTTATTTATTGTTGATTCTCGACTGATTGCGTCGATTCTCTATGCACTCATTTGAAATGCCAAACACGCCTTTGCCAGACACATGAGGTGTATCTGCACATAGTATCGGATCGGTATCCAGGATACCAGCCTGAATTATGCCCGGTTTAGAATCGGAAATGAAATCAGTGGTGTTGCATATCACACAACACACGGAAATGAATGCGATGTCGTGCTTTCCAGAATCTTAACGTTCCAGCGTTCACCTTAACAAGTCGCATTTTTTGGGGGTAAATGGTGCAGACGGGGTCCGGTGAGGTTAGAGGCTACAAGAGCAACAAATTGACCGGCTCAGCCCCCAGTCTTTGATGAGGACCAAGATCTTAAAACCGGGTCTGTGCGCTCAGACAGGGGAGTAAAAATGATATCAATGGGAAAGGCGAAAAAGGGGGGGCAAGAGACATGGCTCCCAGTTATAAGGACCCCACTGTGCAGGAATCCTCAGCACTCGCCTCTGGACGGAGTGGCGGGGCAAAACAAAAGCCTGCATTAGAGAGGAGGTTGAGGGGAAAATCGCTGGGAATGGCAGTTTTGGGATTTTGGAGTCCCAAGACAAACCAAGCGGTGAAGCACAACGTCTGTTTTTGATTTCACTGCAACCCTTCCCCCTCTTGCCTCCCCCCCTTTTTTAAGTCCACTTCCACGCTCAGCTTTGCTCCCTATGCATTTTCTCCTTCTCGGGGTGTGAGATGCATATCAAAGCCGGATTGCGGAATCTCATCGGTCCCCAGCACAGGGAAGCCACGGCCATCAGGGGGTGGCTTGGTTAGACTAGCCTGCGGGGCGGCACCCATTCAAGGTTAGGGGGTAATTTTAAGGAAACCGACTCTGAGATGTGAAACCAAAATCGGCTTAAATATTTTGCTTTGAGCCGGGGCGGACGAGCTAAAAACACAATCCTGAAATCAGCCATCACCATCTTAATAGCTCTTTTCCACCAGGGGCAAGTTGTGTGCTATCACCGGCTACCTTGCATGCTCTGTTATTACAGATGACATCATTCCCTCGACGAAAGGCAACCAAATTTGGTGTTAGGACTACATTAAAGCTGGGATGAAGCCCACTCTTACAGTCTAACATTGGGGTGAGGTGGTACGGTACGAGGCAAACAAATCGCTACTTCCGCGCAATGGGACTCTAACTATAGGGATGGGTTATGCTACAAAGTCACTCGATTTATGCATCCGACGCGGCTACTGCCATCCCGCCTACACAATCCAAAATGGGAACGCAAACCAAATCCGCGTTCCAAACCAAACCCGCTTGGTTTACACGTGGCTTTGTACTCAGCGGAGCGTAGTGCCCACAGCATCACGACTCGGACTGGGAGTCCTGGGTGAAGTTTGTCAAAGTTGGTGGGATGGTCACACAGAGCTTCTGCAAAGCTTCTGCAGGATGCAGAACGTACTGAGATGGAAGACCCCTCCTCAAAAACAGTTCAGATTTTTTGGGCACGGTGGCCTAGTGCTTAGTGGGTTGGTCACACAGTCAGGAGATCTGGAAGATCTTGGTTTGGGCATATCTCTGTGGAGTTTGCATGTTCTCCTCGTGCAGTTTTCTCCAGGTACTCCGGCTTCCTCCCGCATTCCAAAAACATGCATGTTATGTTAATCGGTGACTCTAAAATTGTCCATAGGTATGAACGTGAGTGTGAATGCTTGTTTGTCTATATGTGACCTGCGGTGGACTGGCGACCAGTCCAGGGTGTACCCCGCCTCTCGCCAGTAGTCAGCTGGGATAGGCTCCAGCATATCCCTGCAACAACGGGGAAAATGCATGGCTGGATGGATAGCTGTGACCTCCAAAACCCGTTCAGTAGGTAAGAAATATTAGGACATGCGACCAGAGCGTCCCCTTTACACAACTTCCAAAAATACATATGCTTAAAAATGCACAGGTAGTCAGCCATTTCGGTTTGCGGGTGTCATTTTATGGGCGCTGTTGGGCATTTCCAAGGTCCTACGTGAGCAAACCCCACCCGCAGGGAGTTCGCCCGGTTGTCACCAAACCGGAAAGTTGCACACAAGACGGACGGGCGACGCCAAATTGCAAAAAACTGTGAGCGTTTTCATTTGCATTCTTGCCGTCTGACTGCAGATTGCTTTTTCTGTTCTAGGACTTCCCACCCTTATGACAATCGGTGGCGAGCAATCATTTTGCGGAAGAAGTGCTCATTACACGACCTGCGTTAAGTTGCAAACAGCAGGAGGCAAAATGAACCCGGAGGAAAAGGAAGGAGGAGTTGGGGGGGACGTTTGCATTTGCACGTACGCAAAACCATACGGGGCTCATACTGGCAAGCCTGTCTATGCCAGGGGGTTCCACGTGGGCTTAGGCGGCTTCCAAGTGGAACTATGACAGATCTGGATTAAGGGGCAAAGTGTAAAGGTCTGACGTCGGCGCATGAAACACACACACGGACTCGGGCTTGCAACCAAAAAGCGGCGTACACAAAACATCAAGATAATAACACACCCTGAGAGCGTGTGACTCCCAACTTTCACTCTGCCGTCCTTTAAAAAGGGGGGTTCTTGTTTGGCATTCGAAGGCAAGGGAGGAGCATCTCCTGCAAGAACAGATGGCAGACGCCGAGCAGCCGCCGGACAATAGCGGAGGAACCACCCTCCGCGGTCTTCGTCCAACACTCCCGCTCGCTAATTGTCGCTAATGTCTGCTGGATAAACAAACTCACAATGCACTCTGTTGCACATTTTGGCCCAACCAAATTGTGGCCCGGGTTGCCACGGGTGCTGACTTTTTTGGGCTGTGAGGCAAACAAGCGCATGACAGATTAGCGTGTGGGCCTCCTCCAGGCCTCCACCTCTGTGACCTTTGGGAGCTTCGACTGGAAGCCCCTAAAAGCGCTCGCTCTTCTTGCTCCTTTGTCCCCACTCCTGTCTTCATCTCGGAGATGTTCAACCGCTCGGCTTTACAAACTTCAGCCGCGTTCGTGGCTTGTGAATTCTGGGGAAGAACTCCCCAAAGTGTTTACAGATGTCGCCTCCGGGGCAGTTCCCCGCAGAAGATCCACAGGCGTTTCAGGCAAACAGTGGCCTCCACAAACAGCATGGCCGCTCCTTTCAAAACACTCGCATCGTACGGCGACAAACATCCGTTGCCAAGGCCTGGCCCGCTAGGCTGGGCCCGGCCCGGCCTGCCCTGGCCTGCACCCATGTCTTGTGAATGACCCGAGCCGCTTGCCTCTTTTATGTGCATCTATAAAAGGGCGGTTGAGAGAGCGGCTCCCATAGGAGGGCTCGACCCGGCGATGACACCCTGTCGTCATGGAGACTAATTCTATGTTGGGCTGGGATGGGGAGGTGGACGGGGGGGGTTATTGTCACCAGTGTATCTAATGATGTTTGAAGCCCAAATGCACTCATCTCACAGAATGGGACGTGTCCTCATTTGGGTGAGTCCTGTTTAGAGCTTTACTGTACACGTTTCTTTTTTTTACACCGACTGCCCGACATTTTCAGTCGCACGTCTTCCATTCTGGGGGAGTTACCTTCTTTTTACACTTGAAAGCTTGTTGAATGTCATAATATTTCACTATGATACTACAATAATAGCCATGCACGCATTTGCAAGAGGGGTCCCGGGTATGCTGGGGACTATCCCAACTGGAGCTTGGAGCGTATTATAAACAATAAAATAATGCAATAAAATGATGCAATCACCACACATACACACACATATATGTAAAATAAAGCCGAAATGTTAACAGATTAATTGGATGAAAAAATAGTAATGGATAAAATTGTGTAAAAAAAAAAATATATATTTTTTTTAAAACAGTGAATATTGACTAAGCGTACCAAATTCACTGATGGTACGCAGGATAAAAGTGAATGTGCTATATTTGCTATTATTATAAAAATAATATATATAAAATATACATACATATATACCATATTTTACACACCTATATATCTATATATATAATAAAGTCATTGCTAATAAACTTTTTTTTGTTATATTTTCCTAATACTCGGGTTAGCTAATATTGATTGACACTTTAAAAACACTGACTGATCCAAAACAAAACAAAAAAAAGACACGTCGTTTCCAAAGTGGGCGCAGATTTTTCTCGTCATACAAGAAAAACGGTAAATGAAACAAACAAAACCAAATGCAAATCAATGAAGACCCGTTAAACCCAATAAACCCGTTCCGCCGTTGCTGTGCCACAGTCCAAGACTACGGGACGTATCGCGTCCCCGACGGGGTACCCGGGGGACCGATACGCCTGGCTTAGCAGCTTAACAGCATTTCCCCAAACACCCGAGCAACAGGGTGACCCCCCCCCCCAGCACAAACATGAGAGGACCTACCTGTGCTCATCTTACTGAACGCTCATTTTGCACCCCTATTTATTTTTACAGGTCTTTAGGGGTTTAGGCTACAGACCAAAGACAAGGGCAGGGAAGCAAGGAGGTCTAGCTCTGTATCGGACTACTTCCTGTTTTCATTGCGAGGCTAACTCTTGTCTTTACGGGGGTGAGCGAGGGCCAGCGGGGTCTTGCACGGGGTGAGAGGGAAGGAAAGCCCGCGGCGCCAGGGGGCTAATTGTACATTTTATCCAAACAAAAAGGGACTATCGCCGCCGTTCTACAACACGACCACAATGCATCCGTCACTTCCTTGCATTGGGGGCGCAGTAGCGGCATTTTACGCTCAAGTTTACCTTTCTGATAACATAATCTCCCTGTAGTATTGAAAAGCTTATACCAACAGTCTGGGATTTCCCTTCCTCTAATGTGGCTGGAAGACATCCAGAACCTCATGGGGACGCAGCGAGGGAGGGAGGGGGCGGTATTAGCGCGAGAGCGAGCGAGCGAGCGAGCAGGAGGGAGCGCCGTGACCCTCATCTGCCGGCTTACACCGGCTGATCTGCCCGTGCGGCTCTCTGCCAACTCCGTGCCGGGCGTTTCCGGTTGCCACCTCGCACGGACTGCGGGTTCTACGTGACGCAACAGGTCGTCTCTCAGACGGAACGCGGGGTCCACAATAAGATTAGCGAGCTAAGGACTTGGTTTAGTTGGGAAGGATTTCTATTTTTAGGACTTTACCGTGTGACAGAAGATAATGTACATACTGCAGTACGACAGGGCCGTCCAAACTATTATTAATCTAAAATAATATAATAACACATCAAAATATTGGCAGCACGGTGGCTGAGTGGTTAGCACATTGGCCACACAGTCAGGAGATCTGGAAGACCAGGGTTCAAATCTCCGTTGGGAATCTCTGTGTGGAGTTTGCATGTTCTCCCCGTGTGTGTGTGGGTTTTTCCCGGGTACTCCGCTTTCCTCCCACATTCCAAAAACATGCATGTTAGCTTCATTGGCCGCTCTAAATTGTCCATTAGAGTGTGAATGTTTGTATGTCTATATGTGCCCTGCGATTGGCTGGCGACCAGTCCAGGGTGTACCCCGCCTCTCGCCCAAAGTCTGCTGGGATAGGCTCCAGCATCCCCCGTGACCCTAATGAGGATAAGCGGCATGGAAAATGGATGGATCAAAATATTGATCAAATTAAATACATATATATATTAAAGAAAAATTGGTACGTACTTATCTTTCTCACACTGTGTATTTATTTAAACACTTTAACTCTAGTCTTGTACCGTTTTTCTCGTCATATTATTGCCATTATTTTGCCATTATAACCAAAATGTCATAAAATTGCCACCTAATTTTGCTTGTTTTTTAAAATACTGTGGCTTTAAGAAACACAAATAAATAACCTTTAACATGTCAATTTTATGCCATTTTTTTCTTGATATTGTGACTCCAAATATTTCACCCCCCCCCCCGCCTTTTTTTCTGTTATTAGTTTTTTTTACCGTCCTACTGGCCAATAAAAGGGCTGCTTTATGGGCACCCCCGTATGACAACATAGCTGTAAACAACCAAATGTAAACAACAAAATGAACGTCAAAACCTTCTATATTTCCATATGAATGTCAACGTCGACAACATTTCCCCGAAGATACAAGAGATTGTGTTCCCCAGCCCATATAAGGAACAGCTCATTTCTTGTCGACCAATCAACACTCTGCATTGTGCACTATCTGCGCTACTTATGTTATGGTTTTCAAACTGGGAGGGCGCACCCCCTGGGGGAGTGAGGGGAGGCGGCGTTATGAAAGGGGGGTGCGGGGCTACCACGAACACTTCCTTATTAGCATATTTTTTGGGCGGGGGGGGGGGCGCTGAAAGTCATTTTATCTCCACGGGCGGGGCGCTGCAACCACTGCGTTAGCGGAGGGCCACTTGACCGCATTTCATTTATCGCCGACACGGCAAAGTCATCCATTCGTTAAAAAAAAAAAAGACACCTGTTCTAGGCACGGGAGAATTCTTGCAAATGTTCTGAACTCCTGTTTCAAATCGAGTGGTGTGTGGTGCAGAAGGTTGCTGTCGTCATGTTGTTTTTGTTTAGACAGTTTGGATCTACGGCGCTGCGTTTTGCCCCGGTTGCTTCAAGAAAGGATACACTGCAGCACCGCGCCGAAAGACACGGCTGTAGGCAACCTCCTGACTTGCGGTACATAACAGTACGTACATATTTAACAGACTTAGCGTTTAGTTTACGGACCTGTTCTACACTTGTAATAAAAACACGTTCAAAACTGGAGAAGGGCATGGATTGGTGGAAAGGGGGGAACTAATGAAGCCAAGCTATCTGATGATTTCTCCCAAGAGGTCAAAGTACAACGAGGTGGGGGCAATTTTGTTATACTGAATCCAAAAGCCAACAGTTGTTAGGATTGGCCTGTGGGTAAAAAGCGGTACGGAGGGGGGGGGTTGGTGTTCAAATAGGGGCTGGCGGTGGTGGCCCCTGTCCTTTTGGAGCTTTTCAGAACGACGCGACAATGGCTGGATGTTGAGAACATATGTAGAGAGACCCCCGTAGCTCGTTGAGCTCCACGCTG
>QODF01000223.1:545849-594198 GCA_024372805.1 Oostethus manadensis
GGGCATGCCCGAAACACCTCACCAGGGAGGCGCCCGGGAGGCATCCGGACTAGATGCCCGAGCCACCTCAACTGGCTCCTCTCGATGTGAAGGAGCAGCGGCTCTACTCTGAGCTCCTCCCGGATGGCCGAGCTCCTCACCCTATCTCTTAGGGTGAGTCCAGCCACCCTACGAAGGAAACTCATTTCCGCCGCTTGTATCCGCGATCTCATTCTTTCGGTCATGACCCATAACTCATGACCATAGGTGAGGGTGGGAACGTAGATCGATCGGTAAACAGAGAGCTTTGCCTTCCGGCTCAGCTCTCTCTTCACCACGACGGTCCGGTACAGCGACCGCATTACTGCAGATGCTGCACCGATCCGTCTGTCGATCTCACGCTCCAACCTTCCCTCACTCGTGAACAAGAACCCGAGATACTTGAACTCCTCCACCTGAGGCAAGACCTCACTCCCAACCCGGAGGGTACAGTCCACCCGTTTCCGACTGAGAACCATGGCCTCGGATTTGGAGGTGCTGAGTCTCATCCCAGAAGCTTCACACTCAGCTGCAAACCGCTCCAGTAAACTCTGAAGGTCACAGCCTGATGAGGCCATAAGGACCACATCGTCTGCAAATAGCAGAGACGAGATCCTAAGGTCACCAAGCTGGACTCCCTCAACACCTTGTGGTTTCCGACTGAGAACCGTGGCCTCGGATTTGGGGGTGCTGAGTCTCATCCCAGACCACCTACTGGTAACTTGTTTGCCATGTAGCAATAACAATGTAGTAATAACAGTCATTCATCTGGTTAGTCACATTTGCTATTATGTTGAACACTACTTTATATCACCCCCATACGCTCGTAATACCCACGGTAGTACACATAATAAGAGAAAATAAGACAAAAATAAGATCTGTGCTCGTGTGCATTCCTGTAAATGTGCTTTGCTGCTGGGGGAGCTTTTTGGGGGCGGACAGGAAGTGACGTCAGTGGTTCAGCAGCCTGCGTTAGGGAATTATTGCGCCTGTGAGACAATTCCGCCCTGCAACCAAGGCGTGTCACGCGAATCAAGTCGGGTGCTTGTGTGTCCCACCGATCAATACAGTACCTTCAGCGAGCATAAAACACAGTTTGCTTACCTGTGCCTGATTTCTTGACCGACAAAAAACCGTGTTAAAGCACAAGACAGCCGCATCTACCAATTCGTGTAGTTTTGCACGAGTGACGCAGTTCGAGTCCCCACGAAAAAAGCAACAAGACAACACAGAGATGTCCTCATTACTCGGTCAGGAAGCAACAGTTTTCCTTTTTCCACCTGGGAGGATGGCGCCAAACAATGTGCAACCCCACACTGGATTCAAAAATGTCCCCGTTTGCCCCCTCCCATTGTTGCAGGAGCGTGCTGAGCAGAACAGTCCAAAGTGATCACACTGGCCCGGGCAGCGCGCACCTCCAACGCTCGGCTGACAGGCGAGCCGTGTTTGTGCCCGAAAGGGGAATAATTACAAGAAAAACGCACCGTGAGATGCTGGAAGAGCCACGCCCTCATGATGTTGGTGGCCACCTTGGGGAAAATGCCTCGTTTTTTCTGCCTCTTCTTGTCCTTGTCGGGGTCGTCGTCGTCGCCTGTGCCGGGCGATGCCACGCTGTTGTCTAAACCATCTCCTGGACGGAAAACAAAGCCTGGGTTAAATAACATCTCGTCATCCGAAACACAAACACGGGCAGGCAGCTGAAGCTCGCCTTATGAAGGATGAGATAACCTGACAAATACCACACTTGATACCCCAGAGGGACGCTAGAAGCGCACAAGCCGAGGCTCAGCGAAATTTCCAGAGAGAATCCGGTGTTATGAATTGGAGATATGAAGGCGGGGGAGGGGGGGCGGATTTAGATGGCCTTAGACAAAGGCCTGTGCTGAGTGAGGGGTTTACGCTGAGACCGGGCGCTGTTGTTCTATAGCCCACAGCATGTACATGGGGACGGGGGGGTAATCACTGCGGTGTTACGGTTGGACACCAGATCTACAGTAGGAAGCGGGAAAAGGGGAGTGCAGTAGAAGCTTTGGACTCCTGTCGTGTATTCACTTGGGCCGCACGGTGGCTGAGTGGGTAGCATGATGGCCTCACAGTCAGCAGATCAGGGTGTGACTCTCCGCGGGGCATCTCTGTGTGGAGTTTGCATGTTCTCCCTGTGCACGTGTGGGTTTTCTCCCGGTACTCCCACATTCCAAAAACATGCACGCTGGCAACTCTAAATTGTCCATCAGGGTGTGAATGTTTGTGTGTCTGCCCTGCGATTGGCTGGCGGCCAGTCCAGGGTGTACCCCGCCTCCCGCCTGAAGTTAGCTGGGATAGGCTCCAGCATTCCCGCCACCCTAATGAGGATAAGCAGCATAGAAAATGGGTGGAGGGATGATGTAGGCCGGGGAAAAAAATGAGCACCCCTTCCTTGAAGGACCAGCAGTGCCCCCCTCCCCCCGGTGTAGCTGGATGACTGTAAAAGCTACAAAATAGCGGGCGCCCGCTTAGCCTGGTGCTCTGGGTGTGATTATGCAACGGAATAATCTCACCCTTACAAATGCAAAGCCTGTTGTTGAAGCAAACTTGTCAAAAAAACGGGAACGGCCCAACGGGACTTGGGTTCTTGTCCTCGGCATGGCGTTTTTTTGGACTCAAGATTTTTCTGACCTCCCCTCCGCCTGCAGAAAAGATGCCAATACTTGGTGGGTTCTCGCGCGCAGCCGTGATCACTTCCTTGCGACGCGCATATTCCAAGTATGGATGGGATTCGGGGTGATGCAGCTCGGCGCACATAATGGACTCGTTTGCCCGCCTCCCCTGCCAGATTAGCTCGACCCGCATTAATGTCGGGATTCCATGTAGGAAAACAAACACACAGAAAAATCAACACTCCTCCTTCGAAACCGAAGCTTCCATCCCCGGGTAGCCTTTTCCTTGTTCCTCCTTCCCCGCATTAGCAAAAAATGATTTACTTTTAACAGTCTAGTTATTTTTTTTCTTGCCCGCGGGCACAGATGCCTTGAAAGCCTTCCTTGAGGGCATCTAAATTATGAATCTGAAAAAGTCCTCCACCAAGGCCGGAAAGGAGCCCGGAACGTTCTCCAAATTCGAGCTCGCACGTCCGGCCGTTTTTGGGGAGGCGTCAATCACAGCCACCTATAGGAGCCTCAGTCTGGCGCCCGCCGATAACCTCGGCGGTGTTGTAATCCCATGCAAGATAGATGAAGACTACGAGGACAGCAGCAGCAGGGGCCCCGGCTCGTCCTTTATCCCCCCCCCCTTCTGTTTTCCTTCCACATCATTAGCGCCAAAACAGAGAAGTGCCGACTTTGCACTCCGTGTGAAGTTAAGGAAGCAGCAGCCCCTCGGAGGGACATCTGGGAACACGGAGGGGACGAGCGGGGAGGTGTTGTAATTGTAGAACGGACATTCATTAGCGGCCGATGGCGTAAATCCCGCGCTAAGTACGAATCCTTGTTCAGGAAAGCCTAAAACAATAAACTGGGGTCCACTCCGGCTGTGAGGGCTGGGGGGGGAGGTCTTCCTGAGAAATGCGACCCACGCGGGAGTCAACACGGAGCGCTGTCGAATTTTAAACGCCCTCCCCTCCTCGTTTGTTTGCTTTTTCTGCGCGTGTGTCGCTTTTCCGACCCAACTTTTCAAATCCCCTCTCCCGCTGTGAGCGGTCGGGCCTCCTCCGGCGAGGACGCCCACGGTAGCCAAAAGGCCGGCGGATTCGTTTTATTGACGTTTCCATTTTCCCTGCAATGCGATAGCGCCCCCCCCCAACCCCCTTCTGGACCATGCAGGCCCGACCCGTGCGTATTTACAGAGTGACCTGTCACTTCACTACCCGCCGCGCTTGTTGCCTCCGGTCCCGGCCCGAGAGGGGGAAACCGGACTCCGAGGCTGTCGGCTCCTCCTCGCGTGGAGGTCAGTTTGACTTGGATGGCGTTCAAACCCAGTGCTGGGCGCTCAACGTGTGCCCGAATGGTATCCGTAGTCGCTCGGTTCGATTGTTTACAACTTTTACCCAGCATGCAATGCTGAGCCCAAAATGATTCATACTCAATAGAAATACTGCAATCCCTCCTTTATCGCTGTTAATTGGCCGCGCACGGCCGTGATAAGTGAATTTCCACAAAGTAGAATATTTTTCCAGTAAAGAAGCAGTTTATGACCTTCTTAATATGTTTTGAAACATTACTAGAGCCCTTTAGAGCAGGGTTGGGGAAGCTATGGCTCGGGAGCCAGATGTGGCTCTTTTGATGAGCAGATATGGCTCTCAGAATTTTCTAAACACCATAAAAATATTTTTTTATTAAAATATATGCAACATATCTTACTTTACAACAGGGATGTTCTAAGTGCGGTCCAAGTCATTTATTTAATCTAAAAATTCCGGCAAGGAAACAGCAAAAATTTAAAAAAAAATAAAAATTTTTTAATAAAGTCAAAATATTTGGAGAAAAAAAGGTGTAATTAGGTTGTGGAAAAGGTTAGAATAATAGGGAAAATAAAGTCAAAATACTACCTGAACAAAGTTATAATTATGAGATAAGTTGAAAAAAAATTGGAAAAAAAACTGCAGAAATTGACAAAATTGCTGTAATTTTATGAGTAGAAAGTCAAAATATTCAGATAAAAAAAATCACAATTTTGTGGGAATAAAATTGTAATATTACGAGTAAAAACAATGTCTTTTAGTAAGAAGTCATTTTTATTGTTTAATAATAAGAAACAAAACATAAAGTTGTCATTTTCAGAATATTAGGTTGGGGGAAAAATATGGGATTACGGTTGAAACATTGTGGGAATAAAGTCCTACTATTACAAATGAATGTCCAATTTTTGTTTTATAGCAGGAATCACGGTGTTAAAAATAACATTCCAAATAGAAAACCTTCCCAGTACTTTGGTCCATCCAATTCAGAGACTTCTTATCTTCTAAAACTGTTGGCACACTTTTAGTTGGGTTCACTTTCTTTAAAAATAGGATACGGCTCTCACAGAAATCCAATCCAAAATATGTGTCCCTTATGCTCTCTTGGCCCAAAAGGTTCCGGACCCCCGCTCTAGAGCATGAAAGAACACCCCTTAGTCGACTTGACTTTTTATTGGCCCGCAGCACATTCTCAAAAATATCATTTATCAAGAAAATGTTTGTAAAACATAAAAAAAGTCATCAGTATGTTCAAGTTACAATAGAATTTTAGTAGCATTTTGTTGCAATATTAAGAAAAAATACATTCTTTGTAATGCCATAATAGACAAAACAACAAAGTTGCAGAAAAAGTGATACCAGGGCAAATAGTATGGGAATAAAGTCATAATTAAATCATTTTCGGCAAAAAAAAATGTCATTTTTGTAGCATAAGATTGAATTATTAAGGGAAAAATTTTTATGAAGTATTTGGAAAAGTCTAAAAAAAAACAAAACAGCAAAAATGTGAAAAAACATTAAAGTTCATACTAATCATATGCTTTTTCACCTCCATCACAAAGCCGAGTGGCATTTTTTTACAAAATATCGCATTCTTTCATTTTCAGTACTTGGTGGAAAAAGTTTGGGCACCCCCGCTATACTGTATAAATATCAAAAGTCTGTAAAAACGCCGCATTTCAGGAGCACACGCCTGCAAAACTGCCTGTAGAGCAGTGTGAGCGCGGGCCAGTGGAGGCCAGGGAGCCCGAGGCCCGGCGCCACATTTATTAGGACTTTTGGCTACGCGTGACGTAACTGACTTAGTTTGAGTCGTGAGCTTTGCACAGCCTGCCCTGCGGCGTACGCTGTGGTCGTCTACGGCCATGCATTTCAAGTTATGGAAATCTGAAAAAGGGGGGGGGGGAAAGGTGCCAAAGACAAAGAAGGACTGCGAAGGAGTCGTAGAAGGGGAAGAATAAAGAAGAACTTGCAGAGCCTCATTACATCTAAAGGCGAGCTGGTGCTTTGCATCCACCCCCACCTCCTCCTTTCTTAGGAGTGGGAGAAGGAGCGCTGCAGGGCAAATTGTCCCAAACGCTAATGGCTTCTGACTGTTCCCTGGCAACTCTGCCATTCTAACCTGTGTGGATGTGCACGCTGGGAAAAAAAAAGTAGTGGGGCGGGGGGGTGCCGGGCAGAGCAAGGGGGAAGCGTCCCATCATCCGGCCATGTGACACAGATGGGGGTTGGCTATTAGGAGGCAGCCAAAAGGCCCCAGGGAGCTGAGGTGCTGGAGTGTAGCCCCGGGCCCTTTTGGAAAAGCAGCACCCTCGGAGACAAAAAAACCCCCTCCTTTCTCCCGCTCCAACTCCCCTCCCTTCCTCACCTCTTCTTCCTTAAACTGTTAAAGTTTTCCTCCGCGTAAACAACGCACAACAACCCCGAGTCCTACGCGCTCCTCCACCAGTGGCCGGTTATTAAAAATGCATCCATCGGAGCTCATTACCGAGTCGGGAAAGAGGACCGTAAACACCACGCAACTCTTGCTTAGCTCTTGTCGGCAACATCCAGGGCCTCGCCTCGGAATTCTCCGGCACAAAGAATTGCTGCAGCGCACAAAGTGTCCCGCTATTGGCGGGGCCCGGGGGAGGGGGGAGGGGGGGGGGGGGTTACTAGGCTAGGCTAGTTTACACAGTCCGTGTGCTCGTGAGTTACAGCGAATGCATCATTAAACCACGAGAAGGTGTCCACAAAACAACGCGTTTTCAATTGTTTTTTCAATAAAGTTTTTATTTTTATTTAATTTAAAAAATGTTCTTTTTTTAAATGAGGTATCTAAAGTGTGAGCAGTATTTTTTTTTCTTTTACAAAAAAAAGGTCATTTTGATGCACTTTTTCAGTCGATTTTTTTTGTTGGGTGTTCCCAGCAAGGCAAAGCAATGCATGATGGGAAGCAGGTAAGATACTTGTAGCTACCGCCTTGGTATATTTGTTCCCTTACCGTTCCTATTAGCGTTCTTCCTTTTATGACGTTATACTTTTCGTTCATGTTTTTGTAAGAACAAGGTGATATGAACAAAAAAATCAAAGTCAAAAATACTTATTTTAGTGTTTTAGGTTTTTTTTGGTACCACCCGAGCCCACTTTGTGCAAAAATACATATTATTAGAGTAGCGATCGGACCAGAACTTATCGCCAACTAGTGGTCTGGCATGCATATTGCAGCTTTAATGGTTGAATTAGTCGTTTTTACACAAACATCCTCAAACGCATCAGGATTACGTTTTCTCGGCTTAAAAAAAGGATTTCATTCCGGACTAACGAGATATTTTTGTAGCATGTTAGTTCACTTTCTGCAGAAACGATATTATTACACCGCTAAATCAGTCGCATTACTGCTCGCATTCATCGCCAACTAGTGGCCTGGCATGGTTATTACAGCTTTTTCAGTCGATTTTGAGGATGCTTTTGTTTGATGCAGATTATTTTTCTCCCTTTTTTTGCTTTAAAGATGATTTAAAAGAAACTCAAGGTAAAAAATCCTATCTCGGGGGTGTATTGAAAGTGGAAGCAGTTTGAAAAAAGGTCATTTTCAACCAATCATTGACCTTTTGAGCACGCAAATGCAAAACAGGTATGAGGTGATGGGTTTTTTAGGAGGACACGCGTACAAAAAGTAGGCAGTCACTTTTTAGTACACTTGACGCGGATGGTTTCGAAAACTACACCGTTACTGTACCCGCGTGTACGCCGCCGATATCGCCATCTCCTGGCCCGGCATGCGTACTGCAGCACTTGCAGTCGAACGAACGGCCATAAAAACACACCCTCGCTGATCCACTCCCCCAGGAGAGCCAGTGCTGCTTCAGCTATTCATACAGCTATGGTGGGTAGTCTTTACACGGGCTTTAGATGTTGTGCCGTGCACTGGCCGTGAATGGCGAGAGGCCCCCGCTGTTTGTTTCAAGCTAATGAAGCAAGAGTGTTGAAGCAGCGGATTATGGAAGCCGTGCTTCAAGTGACCCCCCACCCCCTCCCCACCTATGCAAACTACTCAGGCGTGGTGAAGATTGTGGAGTAATAAATGGCAAGCTAGGAGCTATGTTATATAAGGGGAGCGCCTTTTTTTTTGGGGGGGGGGGGGTATTATGAGCTCGCCATGGCGACCGGACCCCTCCCTCCTCTCCTTCCATCAACATCCTATTACAGCACCTCTAGCCCTGCAGCAGGCTCGGCCATAGAGAAGGAGGAGAAAAGAAGAGCGGGATTTAGGAGCCTCCCTTTTGCTTCTTTTTGGACCAACATAAGCAGCATTTAGCACATTCACCCCCTCGCTCCCCCACAAATGGTGGAGACGCTGCAGGGAATCCCGCTTTTGTCCGTCTCGTTACCCCCTTTTATTTACTCGGGATTTACGGAGGGGTCTTTGCCGCCTTTGGGACCACATGCTCGAGAGGCACATTGCAGGGAAGTGTTCACACTAAAGGAATGGCCCAACCTGTGCAGCCGTTTACACCGCCTGTGGCTATAAAATCATGCTATCAAAGTTTCATGCAAATGCTATCCACAGTAAAACACACAGGAGGTCATGGAGGTTTACGCGGTACCGACCCACATTTTCTACTTCTCCTACCAAACGATTTTGCTTGTTTTAAGATATGGCTAAAATCTTGTTTAGAGTTGAGTTTTTGCAGTGTCCAGGAAACGTTCATCTTTGCGTGAAGACCACAACATTCCACAAAAATATCTGCAAACTCGACTGAAACAGCAGCAATTTGCAAACCAAGATGTAAACAAGTTAGGAAAATACAGCGTTAGTCTGAAATAAGTATCTTTTACCCTTTTTTTAAATACCTACAAATACAGAAAAATGCAATAAAACCACAATATTAAACAAAAATATCTGCAATTGGCAAAATACATAATATGCATTTCAGACCAATAATTGCGGATGAGTGCTGGTCACGTAGTGTAATAATGTAATGGTAGTGTAATAACGTCTATTTTTGCACAATGTGGGCTAACGTGTTACAAAAAAGTCTCGTGTTAGTCCGGAATAAGTTGATTTTTGTTGGTGTCATCCTGTTTGTGCAGGGTTAAAGCCAACAAAACCAAGAAAGACAAAGAGGGGAAAGGTCTGCATGCTGGACGAGTTTTAACAACATCAAATGGAATCTTGAAAATCAGCTGAAAAAGCTGGAATAGCCATTCCAGGCCACTAGTTGGCGATGCGTGAAAAAAGTAATATGACCCCACTGGTCTAATTAGCAGTGTAATTATACTGTTTCAGTGAGCCAACATTTTATTTTAAAAATATAGCGTTAGTCTGAAATAGGTTTTTTGGAAACCTGAAAATACAAGAAAATGCAATCTTGGCGTTTTTGAGAGAAGAAAAAGTGTAATTGGAAAATGATGCAAAGTGCATGCCAGACCAATAATGGCGATGGATGTTGGGGCCATTAGTGGCGTAATGATGTGCAGTTTGGCACAAAGTGAGCTAACAGCCAACAAAAAACATCATGCTAGTCTAAAATAAGCAGGGTTAAAAAAAAGGAACAAAAACAGGAAAGGAAAAGGAAAAAGGGTAAAAAATAGTCTGCATCTTCAAGATGCATCAAACAAAAACATCCTAAAAATCAACTGAAAGATTTTTAATATGCACTAGTCGGCAATGGATGTGGTACAACAGTCATAAAAAAAGCACCGTGGTCCGCCATTGTTGTTTTGGTTATGATGTTCGATGTTATGACTCACAGAGCGGAATTTTCTTTCTGAGTGTGTGTCTCAGGAGCGCGGGGGGCACGGGGGGCCGGTTTACGCTGATTATTTCCTGATCTGTGCTTAAACAGGCGGCAGCCCCTCGCACCGGACCATAAAACAACAGCTTAGTAAACAGCGAGCACGCTGACAAATTGGTAGCGCTCGGGCCGCGGTCATTAACAGGCCTAAAAGCTGTCAGAGCAATTACAGGAAACTCTCTCCTTCAGCAAGGCTCCCTGCCAAACTCAGACGTCACCACCCGCCCTCTTTGTGCCGCACCCCCCGGCTCGGCCACCTCCTCCTACCACCGGGACACCGGCTAAAGGTGAAAGAGGCAGAACCGCCACTTTTCCACCCCTCTCGCCTCCTCCTGCGGTCATCAGAGGTGTGGAGACGACTTCAAACGCAGTTGTACGCGCATCCCGGCGGTTACGACTCAGCGGCTCCTCTTGCATGAGAGGTAATGTGCAGTTGTCTCCCCCAAAAACACCTCATTAAGTGTTCCCTTAATGAAGTGGAATAAGAGCTTCTAATTAGATGGGTTTTACGTGTGAGGAACCGAGGCAGTCATGCAGCAAGAGAGGCTGGAAGGGTTGGCGGGAGGGGTGGATGGTGGTGGTTGGGGGGCGGGGGGTAGTTGCTCAACAACTCCTGCGCCTCCCCTACTCCGCCCCCTCCTCTAAGCCCCCCTAACCCTGCCATCAGGCAGATATCTCTCTGTCATCCCTGGAATGCCGGAGATAAGTATCGCCTCTCCGTCGCCTCTCGCAGGCTCATTGGTGACCCCGGCAAGAACATCCCTACTAACTAAAGAGTTGGAGGCGAAGGGGGTGGAGTTTGGCTTTTTTTCCACCTTTCAACACTAAAGTATGGGCTGGGCGCTACTTTTAGCTTCTCTTCAAAAGTCCAAAAGGTAGAGGGAGGACTTCAGCATGGTTACTGTGCCACCGCTTGCCAAAGACACGGTGATCACGCTCCATCAGAGCCATAACAGCCTCTGCTTTTCAAACAGGCACCAGAGACCGTGCATCCTCGCCTTAGTTACACCTCTAGTACTCTATCTGAAGGCGTAAAAAACACCTGGTACGTTTCATCCCCTTATTCGGTTGGTGCCGTTCACACGGAACAGGGTCACGCAACAAAACAACATCAACAGCGAAAAGCAAAGGCGCTCCGGACTTCACAGCAACACCCGTTGTCAATTGGTAGAATAAGTTACGTCCTGTCCACGCGGGAACGTGCTGTGCCGGATAAGTGAATAGTCGCAGCCACACGAGAACGGATCACCGAGCGAAACCACACCAAACGATCACACCAAACCATAAAAGAAGAAAGAACGCATTTTGGGAGGATAAGACAAGAAAATACCAGGAGGGTATCGACTGCGGTGAGTCGCGACACTCGAACTACCTTCTGGTCAAATGACGGCGATGGGCCGGTGATGAGTGGATTTCTAGTCCTTACGAAAACAACCAGCTGCCGTTTTCAGATGTACCCCCTCTGGAAGCCGGAACGCCGTTTCCGTGTGGATGAGCGCCTGAAAGGCCAAACGAGAGCCCCTTTCATGCAGACTTACGCCAAAAATGCCGCAACAGACAACCACGTACCGGGACAACAGTGTGTGCTGTCACACAGCGACACACCATCCCGTAAACGGATAATAGTTCTGTCTGGTGTGTGGTATAAAACACGCGGTGACAATTGCCTGCAACACAACAGGGCAGGACATGTGAGTGTCGGGTTTGGAAGTTCACACCCCTTGTTGTATCTGAAAAGGCAGAAAACCGTCAGGTTGGGCAGGCACACAGAACACCATCGACTGAAAAGCCAACTTTTATAGACTATTTGCTGTCATGTGTTTGCATACGTCTGGGTTGCCACGAGAAAAACATGAACCTCTTGCACAAAAATCTGCCACCATTACTATAGTGGTCTAAACCTGTCACACAGAACCCCAAAATTGTCTGGTTGAGGTCATCTTCTGTTCACACAGAACAGCAACAAAGCCAGGACAAATACTTAAATCTGGTTTCTAAAGGCCACAACATGAAATATTCTCATTCCTCCAGGTCATTGTACCCTCAGGGCATTCAGTCGACCCCAACTGGACTGTTCAGGTTGTCCGGGAACACCTTTTGCCTCTCATGTGAGCAGGCTTCATCGGTCACCTAGACTTTGAGCATGAACCGATGGACAAGACTTCCTGAAACTGTCCAGTTGCCATCGACTGAATGCCCTGAGAATGAAGGCCACAACACACCACTAACCTCTTTCGTACAGAGATGCGTGCAAAGTGCTCGTAGTAGCTCGTCTGTGCCTGCGCGGCAAAATAGGTTTCCTTATTTATGAGTTTGATATTTTCAGAGGTATGGCATCGAAAACTTGTTTACATCGTCTAATTGTGTGTTTTTTTACATTATTACAGCCCCCCCGACACGTAATAACATCCCTATAGTCAGCTTGACGCTCCTTTTACCCAATTTGGTAAACCTAATAAAAGAAAATAAGACAAAAAATGGATTTGGGTGTTTGTGTGTGTTGCTGTAACGGTTTCAAAATGGAAGGAGATGAAATGAAGATGTGTAAAAAGCAAAAGGAGGCATGCCCGTGCAGATGTCAGGAGCTAATTTGCATGGATGGCAAAGGGCTAAATTGCAGGGGAACGGTTGGGGGGTGGGGGGGTTGACTCGACACTCTGCACGGGGAAACTAATAAAGGGAGTTGTGATGCCCATGACTGCCCCTCACTCAGACGACGAGGATCAGCGGCTAATGAAGGGCTTTGGGTAGAGCCGGCAGACATTTCACACTCTGTGACTCGTGGAAAAAAAACACACACCCCCCCCCCCAAAAAAAAAGAAAGATTATTGCGCATGAAATCAGCCGCACTCCCGCCATAATGTTGATTTTCAGGGTAGAGGAGGAACGCGCCTGGAGATGCTTGCATGAAATATCAAAGCAAAGGGAATCCCCTTAGCAAGCAACAACAGTCATTAGTGTAACAAGCCGCTTCTATAGGATTTTTAGCGTTGCAACAAGGAATCATGGATTTTAAAAAACAGGACAAAAATCCACATTTGAAGTGGCGGAATCTTCTAAAACCTCCGAGTGGTGCATTTTCCCCCTCGGTTACAAATATCCGAGCAAACAGGTGGACGTCCTGTTGGGACGGTGGCTCAAACGTGGGCCCCGCTTTCCAAGCGTAAGTCCATTAAAAGCTTTGTAAACCAACAAGTCAACCATCAGATTCTAGTCCTCTCATCAACCAAATGCCTCGCTCTCTTCTTCTTCTTCTTCTTCTCCTTTGTATCTTCACCCCATGAATGTCCTGGAGGCAAAGGAGCAAAGCGAGCAGAACTGATTACTGCGCTGTTGCCCTGCTCCGCCGGTCTAAACTCTGTTTGGCTTCCTAATAAGCTCACTAAAAAGCCGATTCATCACCCATAACCCCCACGCTCAACCTGCCTTGAAATCACACCCCCTTGCCCAAGTCCAGGACAGTCCCTCTAACAGTCTTTTTAGGCGTGGAGGGAGGAGGGATGTCATGTCACTGACATTGTGCACTTTTTCACCACAGTTTTCGTGCCAACTTGTAGGACTGGACCAAAAATCCTGCGACGGATTTTCACCAAACTTTGTAGAGCGGTGGCACATGAGTTGCATTGTTGGTGAGGATCTGGGTAAAGAAGCTAATATAACAATGACACGCTCTGGTTTTTCAATTTTGGGAGCCTTGGTGGACGCCTGGGCCTTCCCTAAGTGACATTCCAGTTACAGGAGGTCATGGAAATATGCGGCTAAAATAACATACCTAACCCGCCTGACACTAGATATCATTTGGATGTTGGTTTTTTTTGGGTTAAACCTGGTAGCTCTTTATTTGGCAGGACCCGATCTTGAGCTACAAAGGAACTCACAACGAGCTCATCAACCCATTGCAAGTCTGTGTCATCAAAGGAAGAATGCTAAAATCATCACACAGCAACTTAATGCGCAACAAGTGGGTGACAACTGTACAGGGAAACGACCAATATGAGCAGAGAATAATAAACCACTACCTTAACTGCTTCCCAGCATGCATTGCTTTGCTTTGCTGGGACGAATCATCACACAGCAACTTAACACACAATAGGTAAGTGACAAATATACAAGGACAACTACAACACGAGCAGAGAAGAATAAACAGCAACTATCCTAACTGCTTCCCGGCATGCATTGCTTTGCTTTGCCGGGAAGAATCATCACACAGCAACTTAACACACAGGAGGTGGGTAACAAATAGACGAGACAACTACCAATACGAGCGGAGAACAATAAACAGCAGCTATCTTAACTGCTTCCCAGCATGCATTGCTTTGCTTAAGCATTTTTTAAACATTACAGTCGACATGTCCGAGTACCATTAAAGGTTCAGTGCCGGGGAGTCCAAACCTTTTCCACCGAGGACCACGTAGTGAAAAATGAAAGGAGGCAACTTTGCCACTTTGGTATTTGATAAAGCATATATTTTATTATAAGCAAATATTTTATTAGTATCAATGTCACTCTTTGCTTTTTTCCCCATTTTGCTGTTTTTCTTTTCTAATTTAGTTTTCCACGTATTGCAACATTGCAACAATATTATGACTTGATTCCCGTAATATTACAAATGATCTACAAACTAATTTTCCCAATAATATAACTTTAGTTTAGTTTTTCGTAATTCTACAAAATTTATTTATTTTTTAAACTTTTTTCTCCCTATATTTGGACTTTATTTTGGTGGAATTACAGCTGTTTTTTCCATTAGTACAGTTCTTTTTTCTTTGTTTTTCCCTCTTAATATTATGACTTTATTCCCATATTATTTTCAAATTTTTTTAAAAAAAAAAAAAAAATTTACAATTAAAAAAGGGATTTTTTTAGGTTTGTTTTTTATTTTTAGAATATGCCAAGAAAAAAAAACCTGCTACATGTCACAAATGGCCACCAGGCCACACTTTGGACACGCCCAGTTTAGTGCAAATATATTCCATAAAATCCATGAATACAAAAAACATGTTTTCTACTAATTACAGTGTATTCATTTTCATATGAAATACATTCTTGCGGGACGAAACTGGGGGTATGCAGGTAAACAACTCGGAAGACTAGGGAATAAATATTTTGATTAGGTGTAGGGTAAGAGCTGGTTTGGAAGGTGTGTGTGTGTGTGTGTGTGCGTACGGTCGGACAGTGTACGCCGGCTGTAAACTCCCACAGTTCCTCATTACGCCGAGCTGAAATGATCCTCCCGACACCTGAGCTGTAACCAAGAGATTACCGAATTGATGAATCCTCCCTTTAAAATGCAGCTGTTTTATTCTGCTTTAGTAATTAATTCTTTTTCCGATAGCGTATTGATTAAGTGTAGCCCCTGATAAAGTTCAAACCCAGCCGGGTCCCCCGCGGGGGCTTCGGCTCGGGCCCCCGCTCGGGAGAGTCAATGAAAACTTCCTTCTTCCTCGTCTCCGCCTGCATGGCTCTCTGTCAGGGCAGTTTAGCCTCATAAATTAGTCAGGTCCGTCAGCAGTGGAGGAGTTCAGACGCGCGCTGCGTGCACTTCTGCTGCTGTGCTGCTTTAATTCCATCACAGCCGCAACACGGGCGGACATGCCGCTACCCACATCTGCAGGTATCAACTACCACTCCGTGCAACGTAACACGACAGCCGCTCTATTTAGCGAGGCTCTCTGCGTCCACCTCTTTCTCCGCGGGGAGCCGACAAGCGGAGAAATCCGACTATTTACGAGAGGGTCTTGTCAAGACCCCTCACCTACCAGCGTCTTTACAAGTCAATAACCCAAGCCTGGTGTCCTCCACACGAATATGCAGGAAAGCGCTGCACAGGGGTGTTACCTTTAGCCTGAATTTATCCCATAATATACTTTACATATTTCAAAGTCTGTCCACTCCAGGTTCCATCAGGGGTCGGGAACCTTCTCCCACCAAAGCCAAAAATTTCTGTGATAGTTTTTTTTAACACTGAACAAAACCAGCAACAATTTCAGAATGTAACCCTCGCAACAGAAGAGCAGTTTGAGTGGCAGATTACTATCACTGTCCTGCTCCACTGACAGACTGAGAAGAACATTCCTCCCCCACGCCACACGGCTTTTCAACACAACAGAGGGGGAGCGATAAAAACACACGGGACTGGACTTCTGACTGAATTCATTCTTTTTTAGTAATGTTATGCTGAAAATAATAATAACAATAATCATAATAATACACTACTTCTTCGCATTAATGCAGAGGTTCCTAACTTTTTTGCAGCGCCCCCCTTTTGTAAATAAAATGATTTTCTGCGCCCCCCTGCCCAAAAAATATGATAATAATGAAAAGTGTTTGTGGTAGCGCCGCGTCCCCCCCCCTCGCCATAACGCTGGGGGCCCCTAAGGGGGCGCGCCCACAAGTTTGAAAACCATGTTCCCTAACTTTTTTGCAGCGCCCCCCTTTTGTAAATAAAATGATTTTCTGCGCCCCCCTGCCCAAAAAATATGATAATAATGAAAAGTGTTTGTGGTAGCCCCGCGTCCCCCCCCCTCGCCATAACGCTGGGGGCCCCTAAGGGGGCGCGCCCACAAGTTTGAAAACCATGTTCCCTAACTTTTTTGCAGCGCCCCCCTTTTGTAAATAAAATGATTTTCTGCGCCCCCCTGCCCAAAAAATATGATAATAATGAAAAGTGTTTGTGGTAGCCCCGCGTCCCCCCCCCTCGCCATAACGCTGGGGGCCCCTAAGGGGGCGCGCCCCCAAGTTTGAAAACCATTGCATTAATGCCACTTCTGGTGCTGCCTATTTTTGTTCGGTATCTTTTTTCCTTGTCGCCAAATTCTGCTCTGCAGAATTATCCAATAATAATCACGTTTTGGTGTTTAACCCGCAAACCAGCACCGGCTGCAACCCTACGCAGTGCGCTAGAAAATGGACGGATGACACTGAGATTTCTATCACTTCAAAATGTTTATCAAAATGTGGGTGGACAAAAATGAAAAGGGATGTTAAGAAATGCCCCAGAGCCACATGCACCCATCCAACGAGGCTCCCGGGTTCCCGACCCCCTGGGTTGGATTTTAGGATGCTCTGCAGTGGGAGGCGCCAGTACGGGGGTTTGAATTTTTTTTTTTAAGTCATAAAATAAGATTATTATTAAAACCAAAAAACAATACCGATACCTTTGTATGATTCCAATAAATAATAAATAATAAATAATAAATAATAAATAATAAATAATAAATAATAAATAATAAATAATAAATAATAAATAATAAATAATAAATAATAAATAATAAACTAGGGCCTGAGTACAGAGGTGCAAGGACCACTTCTTCCTATTATTATCCAAGAGTTCCAAATGAATGGGCGTTCTTTCCGGGACGCTGCTGCTAAGATGGACCGGACTCCCAATGAGCCCCGAGTTCCTTTACACGGCGTTAAAAGTTCCACAAGAGCAAAAAGAAGGACGCTCTCCTCTCCTCTGATGCTGCTAATTAGCATCCGCAGCCTTTTGAAGCTCTCCTTCCTTTCTTTCTCTTTTTTTTGCTGTGTGTGGTTATTGACGTTTCAATTCTCGCCCCTCGCGCGCTCGTGCGGCGGGGCCGGCTCGGCCGCGGCCCGGCAGCGCCCCCCCCTTCTGCAGCCCTGCTAGCTGGGCTGGCGGCTAGCGGCGTCTCCCCACGAGAGGCAATCAAAGGGAGAGGCCCTTAAAATACAATAATGAGGGTGCTCTGAAGAACAATACGCATCTGCACACAGCCGAGGAGAGTCAGAAAGACGAGTGTGATGATTTCAAGGAGAAGACTGATAGCTGCGTGTATCCAAATGCATGGCTTTCACACACACACACACACACACAATGGCAGGTGCTTTGAATGGCAGCAGTAGAAGAAGGGATCTCCCCCGTTCCTGCACTCTGAGGTCTTGGCTTCATTTTGACTTCCTTCGGGCTGCTAGAGGATGCAAATGATCTCATAGCGGGGCCAAGGAGGTAGAAACGGACGCAGGCCTCCAAGCGAGGAATATGACACCGGTGTGGAAACAGGAGTTCAGAACATTCTTCGACTGCAATCTTACGCGCAGGGTCTGTGGGCAATTTTATTTTTTTTTTTTGAAGCCAGGTTAGCACACCAGCTAACAAGGTTAGCTAGATGCTAACTGGGTCAGAGCATTATGTAATTAAAGATGTTTACTAAATTATACCTACAGTATGTGTACTTACGTTCTAATAATTATTAATCTTCACTTTTCCAACAGATTCCCTCTTTAGCATATTAGTTCTTCAAAAAATATGTCATTGTTGTAGTTGCAATATTTAGAAAAAAATTATTACGTAGAGTAAAGCAGTAAGTATACTGTATAAATAAAAAATGAATAAACTTGTTGTGGTTATTATTATTGTAAAAAAAAAGATTTTGTGGAAAAACACTTTATTCTGTATACTCCAAAACTGTAACTAATTTAAAAAATAACATAAACAGCGTTAGGACAATATGAATCAATAATGGATGTATATATAATAATAATATATAAATATATATATACATACGTACATATTTATATGTACGTATGTATCTGTATATATATATATATATATACACACACACACACATATGTATATACAGTATATATCCCTAAAACAAATAAGCAAATTTACATATACTTAAAAAAAATTCTAACAAATATATAATTTTGAATATATTTTGGGAATATTGACAATCAGTCTTTATTGTTTGCCATAGTTATGACATTGTGGTCAGAGTTCCATCATAGTGTGTGAAACTGGTTCCTAATATTTTGGTTAGCTGACTTTAGGACGGGAGGGTCGGAATATTGGAAAGCGCTCTCGGCACGTCTACGCCTCACGACAACGCACGTTACGGGAACGGGGCTCGGATGGTACACGTGTGCAAAGGTAGCATTAGCCTAGTCGTGGCTGACTATCCTGTAGGCCATAATGCAGGGTATATAGACTTAGTTCCCCCCCCACCACCTTAAGAGCATTCTTTGCAGGGTCACAAGGTCAGGCTTCACAGATGTCTCCTGCAGACACTCACTTGTCTAAACATTGCATCCCCGGGAGTAAGCATTCATACTAAACAATGCAGCTTTGCGCCCCTTCCTCATTCGCTGGGAAAAAAAGTGAAATGTTTTCCTTTTTGCCACCCCCCCCCCCTTTTTTTTTTCATTGTTTTTAAGCTGGAATTCAACCATAGGGTGACTTTTTTTTTCCAAGGTGGAGTCGTCTTTGATAATGCAAAGAACGAACACGTTATCAGCAGATAAGTGGTGTTTTCTGCTTCATTCTTTTAAAAAACACTCCCCGTCTCCCTACGTTTCCTGCGATTGTTCAAGAGGGGGGCCTCAGTCGTCCTCGGCAGAGATGCCCTTTTTTTTCTCTTGACTTCTCTTGAAAGTGCAAAAATGTAAAGGTAGTGTTTTTTGTTGCTGTTTCACAAAGTAGCCACATCACGTTTACACTTGCATGACTCAACACGTCAGGAAAGGAGCAGGAAGAAGCAGGACTTATTCCGTTCTGCTCCTTTTTCCGACATGTCTCAGCAATTAATGACACTTTGGTCACTTCCTGTGTCCAAATGTTGAGAGAGAACAAATAGGATGTGCAGCCATAAGTGACAATGCAAAAAAATCTATACATATACAGTCTAATGGGACTAACCAGATGAAGTACTCTTTGTATATTTTTACTGCTACATGGCAAACAGGTTACCAGTAGGTGCAGTAGATTCTCAGAAAACAAACAAGACCCAGCATTCACTCTTAAGGTTGTGCAGTTGGGCAATTAGTTTGCGGGGACATTCTTCTAAATAGATTAGCTTCGCACAGACGTCTTCTAACTGTAACAGTACTTATAGGTAACTCCAGACTGTCTTTGATCATCCTGGATCATCCTTGTACTGCTTTCTTTCTCTTTTTCCAAGTGTTTGTTTTTTTAGTGATAAAGCCATATATATTTTAGTGTTTTTATTAATATTATATGATTTATCATATAAAATACACAACCATTGGAAAATAGATACAATATGATTAATAAAAAATAAAAGCAATAATAAATCAATATTAAATAAAATGACATACATTAGTATCAATAAATGTAGAAAGCAAACAACATTTAAAATATTTGAAATTTAACTTTTTTTTAAAAACAGGATTCTTGTACTTTCTAAAAAAGGAGAATCAGCTCCTTTTTTTTAGTAAAAGGGGGAGGTGGAGCGTGACACTCGAGAGCATTTAACATGCGCTTCCAAACATGCAAAAGTGTGTAATTGGCACCGCTGAGCTCAGCCCGGCACATATCTTCCCTCCTTTTCATCTTCCCTTGTTCCTACATTTCTTCTCCCTCCTGTGTTTAATATTTCCCACCCTCCGAACATCTCCTCTCTTATTTTGCAAATTGATAACCCTTTTAAAGGAATTACGGCAAATGCATAATGAAGGTTTGCAGCCCCGCAGCCAGCATTTCCTTTTTCCGTAGCGCATTTAGCCTCGGCGTTCCTTTCCGAGTGTTCACAGCTCGGGGCATGTAAATAAGAAATTATCCCTGCTGACTAAAACGCTCACAGGAGTTGCCTTTCTCCAGTAATGGCGCATACCTGCTTCCCCAATAAGCCATGAAAGGCTGGAAGGAAAGTGATCAGGTGTGGAGACAGCCTCAAAAACTAAGTTACATAAAACGGCTGGTAATAGTCATTAAATGGTGCATGCTCGACTAGAAAATAAGCTTATCCCTCCTCCCTTCCCTCCGAAAGCTTTGCATAAACGTGAAAGATGAGCGCGCAGAGGCACGACTCGGATTGTGGCGCACTTCCTTTATCCTACTCCCACTCTCTTGGAAAGCGTGGTTAGCTATGGTGCTCTACCTGTAGGGTAGAAACCGCTTTTGCATGGCCTTGTTTGGAGTACAGAACATGCCTCAGTCGTAAATGACATTTTGCAGTTCTCCAAATGGGTTGTGGTCTTGACACAAATGGTCAAAAACTTATGGGCAATTCTTCATAAGATCAAAATTTGCACACGTGTTTATCAGTCCCCATCAAACATTGGGGTTTAATAACAGAGCAAAGATGTTTTGCTTGATGGCGGCTATGTTTTTCAAACAATCTTGCTCAAATTTTACACACATGAGCTTGTCCGTCCCCTTACAATGTTCACCAAATTTCATGTCAATCCGGACAAACACCCAAAACCTACAGTAGGTGTTTTGCATTGAGAACTGACAATCAGTATGGGATCAAACAAAGATGTTTTGCTTGATGGCGGCTATGTTTTTTCAACAATCTTGCTCAAATTTTACACACATGAGCTTGTCCGTCCCCTTACAATGTTCACCAAATTTCATGTCAATCCGGACAAACACCCAAAACCTACAGTAGGTGTTTTGCATTGAGAACTGACAATCAGTATGGGATCAAACAAAGATGTTTTGCTTGATGGCGGCTATGTTTTTCAAACAATCTAGCTCAAATTTTACGCATAAGAGCTTGTCTGTCCCCTTTACAATGTTCACCAAATTTCATGGCAATCAGGACAAATGCCCAAATCTTACAATAGGTCTTTTGCATTGAGAACTGACATACATTATGAGGTCAAATATTGGGTTCAAACAAAGACGTTTGGTTGATAGGGGCCATGTTTTTCAACCAATTTTGCTTAAATTTTATGAATATGAGCTTGTCCCTCCCCTTTCAACATTCACCAAAGTTGATGGCAATCCGGACAAACGCCCAAAAGTTACAGTTGGTGTTTTGCATTGAAAACCTACACGTAGTTTGGGGTCAATTATTGGGTACAGAGCCCAGACGTTTTTGTTGATGGCGACCATATTTTTCAACCAATCTTGCTCAAATTTTACACCCAAGGGCTCCTCAGTCGCTTTACAGTGTTTACCAAATTTCACGGTAATCCGGACAAATGTTCTAAAGTTACAGTGAGTGTTTTGCACTGAGTATGGGGTCAAACAATGGGGTTTAACAACAGAGCAAAGGCATTTCGGTTGATGGCGGCCATGTTTTTCAACCAATCGCTCAAATTTTGCGAGTACTGTCCGTGCTTGTCAGTACACTGCACCTGTGTACCAAATTTTTCTGCAATTCGGCCAGGTGGGAAATTTTAACTCAATTTGACGTTGGGGTTTAATAACAACACCGCGTGGTGTCTTTGTCAGAAAAATAACAAAACAACAGACACATTTTCACCCGTTGGCCACTTTGAAATTCTTTGCACTTCCACATGCAAAAATCAAAATCCAAGACTACGGTGCCAGTTTGTAGTCGGGCTTGGACGTGGGATGTCACACGGCTGCATGCAAAGCCCTGCCTTTTTTTTTTTAAGGGGTGGGGGTTTGGACATTAGGGAGTGTAGGGAGGGAGAGATTAGGGAGCCAAGAGGGAGGCGGAAGTAAGGAGAGAAAGTCAAAGAGCTCAAGGCCCATTGGTCAAACACAAAAGGGCAGAGCGGCAGAGGACATTTGAAGTCAGGGTTAAACTCCACATAAGCACACCTTAAAACCAGAGGAGGCCTCCATGTAAGCTGGGGGGGTGGGGGGGAGCTTTTGAGCCCCCCTGCAGGTGTGCCTTGGCCCCTGTAACCTCGCTCTGATCCACAATGAGCCCCAAGGTTGCCGGCGACACATCAGCCTCCGCCTCTATTTTCTATTACATTCCCGCACGCGCGCTTACACTCTGTGTAAACACACAAACACGCCGCCAGACGTATAAAAGGGGGCAAAACAAATCTGGCGAGGACTGCAGCAATTGGATTATCACCTCTTAAGGGCCGACTTCTTGGCTGACCCCCTTGGGGCGAGAGCGCGCTGAAACAAAACAGAAAATTTCCTGGGAAAACACTCCACCAACCCCCTTCCCTCTCGCTCTCTCTCAAGGACGGGAGTCATCCCGGTGAAAAAATACACAAGAGGCGGCGTTAATGGACGCCCTGATGCCCTTTGGGGCTCCAATCCCTTTTAGGCGTATAACATCAGAGCCTTCTCTTCGGCGCTCGAGTAGCAGCAACATGGGTGTGTAAACCCACTGCATTGTCACAACTTCCCTGCAACCCCACTTCCGTTTCTTAATTAGGAAGAAGATTTTACGCAAATATGGTCAGAGAGTCAAAGATCAATGCAGAGGTCATTTTTACTAATATTATATTTTTTAATGTTGTTTAAGTTTTGACATTTTTACCCCCACCACTAACTGTTTGTGCTTGGTTTATACTCAAAACGTTTGCAGGCTGCAACTGTTTTTTATTGGCCCAAAGCGCATTCTAAAAATTGAATTTAACAAGAACATTTTTGAAAATAAACAACTGGAAAGGGAAAGTCGTAATCTGACAAATGTATGCATGACGTTTGCTACACATTAGCAGGCTTTCAACTTTTACCACATAATGAGCATGATAGCGCCAAGAAAGCAAGAGACTTAAGGAAGCGGGGGGGACATCTACATACAAATATTGATATCAGGATTGTCATCAAAAATGTATGTTATCACAGACATCAAGGAACCGCACAAAAATTGATATCATGATCGTCATCAAAAAGTGCACGCTCCAAGGACATCAAGGAACTGGGAAAATAACGATACCATCTTCACCAAAAGTGTATGCTGTCAAAGACATCAACAAACTGGACAAATATTGATATCATAATCTCAAAGACATTGAGGAACTACACAGATATTGATATCATGATCGTCATCAAAAGTGCATGCTTTCAAGGACATGAATGAACCGGACAAATATTGATATCATTGTCATCATCCAAAGTGCATGCTACCTAAGACATCAAGGAACTGGACAGATATTGATATCATTGTGGAACCATTGCGGAAAAGGCGAGACGGAAAAAAAACGGGAAAAAAATGATCCTAATGCCACAAAACACCACGCATTACCCGATTACGTGTCTTTTACACGTTTCCTGCCTTGTCGGGTCTGGACGGACGGGAAGCGGGTCGGGTTTGTCTCGGTTTGTCTCGGGCCCGGAGGTGCGAGACGGGGGTGGCGGCGGGGAAAGCGAGTTCTCCCCCGATAGGCTTTTGTTTGTGCTAACGGGATCTATCGGAGGAGAACAGAGGGTGGCAAGAAAGAAACGGAAAAGCGAGGGAGCGGGAGGGAGGAAGGAAGAACGGAGCGCAGGGAGCTGATCATTCGCTTTAATCACATTTTGGATGGGGGCCAGGTAGTCGGTGGTACCGCGAAGGGGCGAAGGAGGCGAAAAGGGAGCGGGAGACATGGAGGAATAAGTGGGAAGCGAGGAAGGGGGATTTCGGCGTGTGTGTGTGTGTGTGTGTGTAGTCCTTCCCGTAAATGCCCCTGAATGCTGAATCCAGCAGGAATCTGGCGTTAGCGGCAGAGGCAGGGCAGGATCCATTTTAAAACTATGTGCATTAACTATACTTTTCCCCATAGATTAAGCACTCCGCATGAATAATTTAGCCTCTCTTATGCTAATGGGATCATGAAAGTACAACCCCCCCCCGCCCCGTCCCACCATGCCTGCATCCACCACACCCCTCCCCGTAAACGTGTCCCCCCCCCCAGCTTTCAACCATAAACGCCAGCCCTTCCCAACAAAACCATCAGACACATACTGTACTGCGCTTCTGTTGACACGCTAGCACCGGGCTAGTGTGTACTATGTGCACTAGGACCACTAAAAAGCTTCTCCCATGGAGGACTCAGTGGAAATGGTAGCGCTTCTGTGTAACGGCAGACGACATTGGTCCTTTACAACTGGACGCTTTTTGGGTTGAATTGCAATTTGGCTAAGCAGCTAAATACAACAGCCTATTTGTGATGGGACTTCCCATTGGTGAATTGGTGGATATTTTGTGGCCGAATGGCGTCAAATTTGGGCAAATGGTACCGCTTCTGTGTAACGCAGACGACATTGGTCATTTACAACTGGACGCTTTTTGGGTTGAATTGCAATTTGGCTAAGCAGCTAAATACAACAGCCTATTCGTGATGGGACGTCCCATTGGTGAATTGGTGTATATTTTGTGGCCGAATGGCGTCAAATTTGGGCAAATGGTAGCGCTTCTGTGTAACGGCAGACGACATTGGTCCTTTACAACTGGACGCTTTTTGGGTTGAATTGCAATTTGGCTAAGCAGCTAAATACAACAGCCTATTCGTGATGGGACGTCCCATTGGTGAATTGGTGGATATTTTGTGGCCGAATGGCGTCAAATTTGGGCAAATGGTAGCGCTTCTGTGTAACGGCAGACGACATTGGTCCTTTACAACTGGACGCTTTTTGGGTTGAATAGCTTAAGGCTTGCAATTTGGCTAAGCAGCTAAATACAACAGCCTATTCATGATGGGACGTCCCATTGGTGAATTGGTGGATATTTTGTGGCCGAATGGCGTCAAATTTGGGCAAATGGTAGCGCTTCTGTGTAACGGCAGACGACATTGGTCATTTACAACTGGACGCTTTTTGGGTTGAATAGCTTAAGGCTTGCAATTTGGCTAAGCAGCTAAATACAACAGCCTATTCATGATGGGACGTCCCATTGGTGAATTGGTGGATATTTTGTCGCCGAATGGCTTCAAATTTGGGCAAATGGTAGCGCTTCTGTGTAACGGCAGACGACATCGGTCATGTACGAACAACGACCTAAAGTAAAAACGGAAATAGCCAGGCACGGCACAGCCAATCCAAGCGCCAATCTGAGTAATCCAGCAATCTGTGGCTTCTCTACTCACTCCGCATTTTTCACACACTCCTCCCATGCCGTGCATGCGAATTCCGCATGCGTATTTCCGGTCGACTAAACTGGACGTTCATCCCCCGATAAAATATATTCAAATTGTGACGTCCATAAACTTTTTTCATAGGTTTTTTCAAGCAACGCTCGCACAAACAGGCTTCTGTGTTTGACTGCCAAGCTACAAAGCGAATAGTTTGTGGCCAAACAACTCGGTTGTCGACCGATAAAATGAAGGAAAATGGCATGCGTGGCGCCAAACGTGCAGGTGGCATCAACATTAAAAAATGCGCAGGAATTGGAAATGCAACAAATTGTTGGGTCACCAAGTTTTGCATTTGGGCTAATATGTCCATTAAGTAAAACATACACCGCTTAACAGTCTGTTGTATAACATGTATAACGCTTTGCAGCCTTGTCGCTATGGTGGAATAGTGTTTAGATTGGAATATGACTTCCTCTGTTTTGTAGCAACTTTGACGTAATGTTTTTTTTCCCCGTTTTCTGGCCGATGGAGTAGGATTCTTCTTCAAAACGCGTTTGTAATCGTACTTCATAGCAGTTGTCAGTGAAAGCCCACCTAACACTGAACTTTGGGCTAAAGCTGGTCAGTCCGTCATTGCCTTGATTTAGCCCAGACATAGACGACCGATTTGGTCCAAAATAGTAGCTTTTCAAGCAAATATATTTTTGCATTTCACTTTTCAAGCAAATCGAAATGTACGGTAATGATGTTTTTTCAACTAACTTTTGCCGGGTGCGACTGATTGCTGCAAAAAATAAAAAATAAAACTTGAGGTGATTGTCTTGTTGTCTGCTCTTGCTTCATCCATTTTTGTCTTTTGGAAAGGAAAACAGTATCACTTGGATGTGTAAACACCCAGCAGCAACACGACACTTTGACGTGACTACTATTTTGATGACAAACATCCCGTATCGTCTTCGCCTATAAATGTCATTCAATTTACCGTCACGGAAAAAATAAACAACGTACAGCATCATCACAGACATTNTTGTCTTGTTGTCTGCTCTTGCTTCATCCATTTTTGTCTTTTGGAAAGGAAAACAGTATCACTTGGATGTGTAAACACCCAGCAGCAACACGACACTTTGACGTGACTACTATTTTGATGACAAACATCCCGTATCGTCTTCGCCTATAAATGTCATTCAATTTACCGTCACGGAAAAAATAAACAACGTACAGCATCATCACAGACATTACGTAACAAATCTAAGCAAAGTTGATCAATCACGTCAGTCGCCTTTTGAGGCGAGAATACGTCGGCGCCCACCGCGACTGGTGGGCGGGGGCCGCAGCCCCGCCCCGGTCGTTGGCACACATTTACAACCCGCCTTTCCGTGCGGAGTTGACGGGAGGTTATCAGCGCCCAAGCAGCTGGGAGCGGGCGCCATGAAACAGCGGGGCTTGGCTCGACTTTATTGTTTGTCTGTTGTTTATGGGCCGGCGTTCAGATTTAATTACTGTACTAAATTAAAGCTTAACAGGCACTTCAAGGGAACACACACATGAATACCGTCCGTCGGTGTGTCGCAAAGGCCGGATCAGGAGTCCCAACCCGGGGATGGTTCAACGGGGGGTGGATGCTTCCCACCTTTCGGGATCAGCCCTGACTGTGTTTGTCAGTCAGACACAATTAGAGACACCTGACGCATGCACGTGACGTGTGTGATGCTGCCTCCCAAAAAGACTGTTCGTCAAAACGATGTGCCGGGCCGGACGTGAGCCGCTGGGTTTATTGTGCGCTTTCATGCCTTCCGAAGCCACTCGGTGTTTGTTTATCTACGCAATAACACCGGAGACACACACACACACACACACGGGTGCTTTTCTGTGGTTTTTTGGTCTGCATAGCAAAAGCATCGTAGGTCCTTCAAATCACAACCGCGAGCTAGGGTGTTTGTTTTGTTCACGTATGCAATTATCTCCCTTTTATGTTCAATGATTTTTGACAATTGTTTGTGATTGGCTAAAAATGGCCTTATGGTTATGGGGTCTTTTTTTTTTTTGCACGGATCTTTTTTTCTTTATTATTTGTCACTTTGAAAGCATGTCAAACTTTAAAATTTTTGATTTTTGATTTTTATTTTTTTAATACACAAAAAATAGAAATAAATGTAGAGGAAGATAATAAAGCCTGAAGTAGACAATGATGTTTTTATTCCAGATTCTTTTAAAATTAAGTAAAATAATTAAAATAAAAAAAACTGAAACATTTTGGAATTTGTTTGTGTTCACCCAAATGAATCACAAACCTTTTTTTATTTAAAAAAAATTAAATTTTAATATACTTATGACATTAGAGTGGGATACAAATACAGTCGTGTTCCAAATAATAGCAGTCCGATGTGACTAAGCAGTTTAAGTACCGTTATTAGTATATTTTTATTGCTACGTGGCAAACACGTTACCAGTAGGTGCAGTAGATTCTCAGAAAACAAACAAGACCCGGCTCTTCATGCCGTGCGATTGGGCAATTAGTTGAAAGGGGTGTGTTAAAAAAATAGCAGTGTGGCCTTCAATCAGTGAGCAATTTAGTGAAAAAAACCACAGGTGTGAATCAGGTGGACCCTATTTAAGGATGAAAGAGGCACTTGCTGAACATCATTTCTCTTTGAAAGCCTGAGGAAAATGGGTCCTTCAAGACATTGTTCAGAAGAATGGCATAGTTTAAATAAAAAGTTGATTGGAGAGGGGAAAACTTATGAGGAGGTGCAAAAAATGTCTGGCTGTTCAGCTAAAATGACCTCCAATGCCTTAAAATGGAGAGCAAAACCAGACACACGTGGCAGAAAACGGAATCGAAAATGAATCGAAGAACAACCAGAATGGCAAAGTCTCAGCCAATGATCAGCTCCAGGATGAACAAAGACAGTTTGCCTGTAAGTACTGTGACAGTTGGGAGACGTCCGTGTGAAGCTAATCTACTTACAAGAATCTATTTACAAGAATCCGATAAGTTTAAAATTGTTCTTTTTGGGTCCAAGGGCCACAGACAGTTTGTGAGACGACCCCCAAACTCTGAATTGTGGCCACAGTACACAGTGAAGACAGTGAAGCATCATGACATGGGCATGTTTCTCCTTCTATTTATCCCATAGCAGGGATCATGGATCAGTTTGCATATGTCAGAATACTGTTAAAGAATGTTGGAGTGGAATAATATTGGTAGAGTCCATGCCACACAAATGGGAAGCAGTTACAAAAAGCTAAATATTAGTTTAGTCATTCACAAGATTGCCAGATCCTAGCAACAAAAAAGCTCGTCCAAAATAGTTTTGAGTTTGTAAAGACAACGGCAGACACTGCTATTTTTTTGGACACACCCCTTTCAACTGATTGGCCAATTGCACAGCCTTAAAAAGCATGCATATCATGACTGCTGGGTCTTGCTTGTTTTCTGAGAATGTACCGCACCTACCGGTCACTTGTGTTCCATGTAGCAATAAGAATATACTAATAAGAGTGATTCATGTGGTTAGTCGCACTGCACTGCTGTTATTTTGAACACGACTGTATGAGTCCTTTTCTCAGAGCATTTACTTTTATAATTTTTAATAAATTGTCATTTTTCAATGATTATTCTCGTCCATTTTAAATAATGTGCACAAACTGCATCATTATTTATCTATGTAAAATATCGACTTTTTTTCCCATCAAAACTCTTTTTGGAGACAGCCGGAAAACTGGAAATGTACCAAGCGTTACTGTGAGCCCTCATCAGCGCTTCATGACACGAGGAACCGTCCGCGCCCACTTCTACGAGCGAGTCCTTCACCTCGCTTTACGGCTCCTCGAGGAGGGCCCCGAAACACGCTGGAGCGCTGGTTTAATTGTTTTTTGGCACGGCTTCCCGGCCGCGCTCGCAAGCCGAGGTGGTGAATTACGCCGGGGGTGGGCATCTGGAGGAGGTCACCCGGCGGATGATGGAACCTAATTGCTGTACACGCCGACCAGAAGACCCAGGAAGCTTGTGGGTTTTTTAGCATCCTTAGCTAGTCTGGGGAAAGTTAGCGGAAAGTACGGTGGCCTTCGTGCGTTCCTTTGGCTCCGCGGCTGTCTCACCCGTCTGCTCTGATCCTCGCCGTCACCCCTTTTAACGGGGGCCAAGCTGTTAAAGACCCCATTACTGCAGCCCGGCACACTCTTCGCGTTTGGTACTCCAGAGAGAGAGAGAGAGAGAGCTCGGTGCAAATTTTATGTGGGAATGTGTCCACGGTAGAATGTGGCTGGGGGGTGGGGGGGGGGTCGTCAGAATGGAAAAGGGCCCGAGTCGGGAGTCAGCGAGCGCTTGGAGCGTTAACGTAATTGCAAGAATGTGAAAAATGAGGCGGCGGGGTTCCCGAGCGGAGCGAAAGGTCGCAGCGCGGCTCGCACAAAACAACTGGCTGGAAGGACGGCCTCATTAGACCATTAAACCCCCCCCCCCCATCCCACCCACCACCACAGTCTCGACTTCTCTTGGACTCACGCTTCCCCTTCCGATTCGCGTCTTCTTCTCTGGACGTCATTTTATTATTGTTATTATTAAACATTTACAGTACAATCGCACAAATACTACAATTATTAATTTTATTTACATGCGGCTCTGCAAACATTGTTATTATTGTCATCATCATTATTGATTAGTATTATTGTTAATTTGCTTATTACTAGTAGTAGTAGTAGTAGTAGTATTTATTAGTATAGTATATTAATTATTTATTTATTTATTCCTGATATATTTGTATGTTTTTATTTATTTAAAATGGATTAAATTATTATTTTTAACATTTTACATATTAGGTAAATATATCCATGAGGGGAAAAAAACTATCCTCGATCTTTTCTGGAAAAAGTAATTAAATATTTACACACTAATACCAATAAATTATTATCTATTGTTATTATTTTGAAGAAAAAAAAATACGGTATTATATTACAGTGTATAACGTAATTTGAGATGTAACAAAAGTGAAATTATATTATATTTCTGTTTTTTTTCTACAATGAGAAAAATGATATTGATACATTTTAAAGATAGTTGTAACTTTGGACATGTATTCATTATTGGATGAGTGGATAGCATGTTGGCCTCACAGTCAGGAGGTTCAGGGTTCGAATCTCGGTTGGGCATCTCTGTGTGGAGATTGCATGTTCTCCCCGTGCGTGTGTGGGTTTTCTCCGGGTACTCCGCTTTCCTCCCGCATTCCAAAAACATGCATGTTAGCTTCATTGGCCGCTCTAAATTGTCTATTAGAGTGTGAATGTTTGTTTGTCTATATGTGCCCTGCGATTGGCTGGCGACCAGTCCAGGGTGTACCCCGCCTCTCGCCCAAAGTCAGCTGGGATAGGCTCCAGCATACCCGCGAACCTAATGAGGATAAGCGGCATAGAAAATAAATAAAAGAATAAATATATACTGTAAGTGTAGGGGAAAAAGTAATTTACATTTTTAACTCCCCTACTAATACAAAGAATTGATATGTTTTCCTTATAATAAGAAAATGCGTACTGATTTATTTATAGGTGTACCCTTGGACACTATTATTATTATTATTATTAATATGGATGGAAGAATAACCAGAATGGCAAAGGCTCAGTCAACGATCAGCTCCAGAATGACCAAAGACAGTCTGGAGTTACCTGTAAGTACTGTAACAGTTACAAGTATGCTATTATAGTAGTAATAGCAGTAGTAGTAGCATCGATTAAATAAAATACCCGTACGGGGGAAAAAATGTTAATATTTTCAGGAAAAAAACAAACAAACAACAGACTTAGTTCACTAATAAAACAAGTAAAATTCTATGTTTTATGTATTTTTTAAATACTGCATACAACATCACGTTTACAGGTGTATTACTATTATTGTTGTTGTTATTTTGCCATGCAATGTGTTGTCTTAGCTTGGCCCAGAGCACAACGCCGTACCGTAACTGTCTTTGGCAAGGCATCGATCGGCTGTTACTGGATCCGGTGCGGACGGGAGTCGATAAGTGCTCTGTGGATTACAGGTCACTTGTACTTATGTGCGTAAGATAATCAATAGGCAGTGCATTTCTTTCTCTCCTCCCTCCCGTCCTCCCCCACCTACTGCTTTCCTCCCTCTGGTCTGCGTCCTTCGCCCTGCAGCCTTCGTCACACGCTTATTCTTCATTTGCTAGGAAGGAATATGTCCCCTTTTCAAGTCCACTGTTAAGATGTTTGTTGTTGTTTGCTGCTTAGGACAGCAAAGGAACGAAGACCGACTCAACAGCGCCTCTGCTGGTTGCAGCCGAGTAGCGCACCCCGTTATGCACCAGCTCCTTCAAGACACTGTTATTTATTTATTTTTAGCTCCAAAAAAAAAAAAAATACTGCTAAAATGGGCAGAAATGCATTTTTTTCCGGCTCTCTTTACAAATGACATAAAAAAATAACTGCTCAAAAAAATTCATCATTTGGTATTCTGACAGTAAAGTTGTACATTTATGATAATAAAGTCACACATTTATGGGAAAAAAAGTCATAATATTACACAAATAATGGTGTCAATGTATGGAGAAAAAATGGTGACACTACAAATTCTTGTAAATGTGCAACTTTTTCCTTTATCGTAAATGTACGACTTAATTTATAACTTTATTGTTATACATTTAAAACTTCATTCTCATATTTTTGCAACTTTATTTTTGCAAACATATTACTTTTTTTTTTATAAAGTTACAATTTATTTCCCATATATTTATGCATTTTGTCTTGTAAATTTATGATATTTTTCCTGTAAATATTCAATGTATTTCCTGTAGATGTACTATTTTTTTCCCGTGTGTTTACAATTTATTTTCCCGCAAATTTAAGATTTTTTGTCTTATAAATTTACGATTTTTTTTGTAAATTTACAATTTTTTTCTTGTACATTTTTTATATTTTACCTGTAAATTTACAAAGTGTTTCCTGGAGATGTACAATTTCTTTCCTGTAAATGTATGATTTTTTTCTTTATTCGTGTGTATTTGCGTACTTTGTTCTTCCCCTGAATTAACGATTTTGTCACGTAAATGTACAACATTTTCAACTTTATTCTGGTCAATTTTAGGAATTTCTTTGCATAAATTTACAACAGCATTCTCATATTTTTGCAACTTCATTTTTCTAAACTTGCAACTTTATTCTCTCACTTTACTCTCGAACGTTTACGACTTTATTCCCAACATCATTTTCCCCAGAATGGCCTAATTCGCCATCTCAATGTGAGCCTTCTGCTACCAAAAGTGTTATTTCTTTGTCCCAAACGAGGCTGCATCGTTAACAAGGTAATGCTGGGTGGGAAGAGCTCATGCTGTTTCTGACCCCGCAACCCGACCAGGCGACCGCAGAGGTCTGTGGTTCGGTAATGTTCCGTCTAGAGAGTAGAAGATCGTCGGAAAAGCATCTCTACCGCAGAGACTAACCATCCATCAATACATTTGATCACTTATTGGCGGAACCATAAGACACAACAAGCCCCCCCCCCCTCCGATGTAGTGTAGTGTGGTTTTGGGTCACGCTTGCATGTGATGAACAATTTTAGCAGGCGGATCGGACGGAACGCTTTCGGATCGTGTTGGCGTTGATGCGTAGCTGTGACCGGCGCACTGGCGTCTGTAAGACGTTTGTTTTTGAGATGCTTTGTTCCTGTTTGGCAGGTTGTGTGCTTGATAACACTCAGACATAATTAGAGCTCTGTTGAACTTGATGTGTGGTGGTTTGTTTTTTTTTTAACACCAACGAGAACTGGCAAGAAATACGCCATTAGTCACCGGCTTCTGTTGGCCTCTCCAAATAGTAACATTTCTGGAAGACTGTGTTCACATGGACGCCTATCAAAATAAGGGACGATCCAACGTGTACACCAGGAAACGGCTTGCATTTAGACATGCCGCGTGTGTACAAGTGAGACATAGTGTGTACAACTAAGAAATAGTGTGTACAGGTAAGACATAGTGTGTACAAGTGATACGTAATGTGTACAAGTGAGACATAGTGTGTACAAGTAAGAAAGAGTGTGTACAGGTGAGACATAGTGTGTACAAGTGAGACAGAGTGTACAAGTAAAAAATAGTGTGTACAGGTGAGACGTAGTGTGTACAAGTGAGATGTAGTGTGTACAAGTGAGACATAGTGTGTACAGGTGAGACATAGTGTGTACAAGTGAGATGTAGTGTGTACAAGTGAGATATAGTGTGTACAAGTGAGAAATAGTGTGTACAGGTGAGACATAGTGTGTACAAGTGAGACATAGTGTGTACAGGTGAGACATAGTGTGTACAAGTGAGATGTAGTGTGTACCAGTGAGATGTAGTGTGTACCAGTGAGATGTGGTGTGTACCAGTGAGATGTAGTGTGTGCCAGTGAGACATAGCAGACCCTCCAAGTGCAGCTATGAGAATTTTCAAAATAAAGACTGGCAAATGGGCTTCAGGGGCCGACTGTGACCACCAGGCAACTGCGATAGGCATGCAAGTGTAAAAAGAAGTGAACCGCTGCCCGTATTGAACAGTCTGAGTACCATCCCGAATGGCCGGTGGCGCTGGGGGGGCACATGCAGCTCACATCGGTTTTTAGGATTCGTCGCACAAGCGCAAAAAAGAAGTGCAGCGTTGCTAATCATTGAAAAAACAAAACAAAGACGAAATATGTGGAAAAATAAAGCTATTTTTACTAGCATATAGTTGAATTATTAAATTCAAAAATATGTTTCAAGTGTCATAATGTTACCAGGAAAAAGAATGCTATCTTACTAGCATATGGAGGGAACAATAAATAAAAACATGCTTTTTGAGATCATAATATGAGGAAAAATTATGGTTTTTTTTTCTAGCATATAGTAAATAAAACAGAAAATATGTTTTTGAAGTCATACTATTATGAGGAAAAAATTGCTATTTTCCTAGCATATAGATTAATTAATAAATTTAGAAAAATGTTTTTTAGTAGCATATGGTTGAAATATTACATTTAAAAAATGTTTACGTTGTACTATGATGAGAAGAATAGTGCTATTTTATATAGTTGAAATATTATATTATAAATAAGTTTTATAAAGCATAATATTATGAGGAAAAATGTTGCTGTTTTAAGTGTATAAGTATATAATTGAAATATTAATTTTCAAAATGTGCTTTTTAATACTGAATTAAATTACAATTTTTAAAAAAAAGTTTTAAATTTCAGTAGCCTATAGTTGAAATATTACATTTTAAAATATATTTTTTTATATTAAATAAAAAATACACTTAAAAAAATAATAACATAATGAGGAAAAATAACACTATTTCAGTAGCCTATAGTTGAAATATTACATTTTAAAATATGGTTTTTTTGTATTAAATAAAAAGTACACTTAAAAAAATAATAATATAAAAAATAATGCCATTTTAGTAGCGTATAGTTTAAATATGGGAATAAAGTCATAATATTACGAGAAGAAAGTTATTATTGAAAAAGAAAGTTCAAATATTGTAAAGCAAACAGCCAGAAAAAGTCCACAAAGACGTAAAAACATCAACGTGGCAAAGTTGCATCATTTCCTGTTTGGACGCCCCCGCCGTAGGGTGTGAGCGTGTTTGCGTCGTTGCTCACCTTGCTCGCTGCTGTTGTCTCCGCTCTGCGAAGCGTGCCCCCCGCTGGAGGGTCCCGGCGTCCCGGCCGAGTGCGTGGAGGTGGCGTCGTCGTGGTCTCTCCATGATGCGGGATTCTGATGTTTTTGTCAAGAGATTTTTTGTTTCGAAGACGAAGCGGAAAGCCGTATCCGTGCGTGCGTGCGTGCGTCCGTCCGCGTTCCCCGTCCGGCACCACAAAACCGGGAGCGGCGGGAGAGCCGGGAAGAAAAGAGAGGAGGACCGTATGAGTGACATGTGAAAAAAAACAAAAATGCACTAAAGCATCTGGCAGGAAGTCAAAACAATCAAAGAGGCTTCGTTAATGCATGAGAGCAAAACGCTTTTAACGAGACGAGCCCGGCCGAGTAATTGCCCAAACGCGTATGGCGGCTTTCCTTTCCCTTCTTTCCTCCCCTTCCCTTTTTTTTTTTAGTTATTACAGCACAACCGAGCGAGACTTCCGTGTCAAGTGCAAAATACAGAGGTAAGGGAGTCCAAACACACCGCAGCCGCCATTAATCATTACCGCTGTCAGAAAAGAAAATAAGATATGACAGCGATTCTCCTGCTAATCTGCCAAAAATGTGCACACGCCCACGGAGGCTTGCATGGAACACACACACACACGCACACACACACAACCATGACGTAATACAAGCCAGAAGTATAAACATGCACACACGCTCACTTTTATATAACATAATAATATGAACAATAAGCACAGCACTGCGCTGTGATTTTGTCAAAAAAAGTTGTGATTTTATGAGAAAAAAAAGGCCCAATATCACACGAACAAAACTGGAAAATTGAACAAGAAAAAAGTCGCCTTTTTACGAGAAAAAAAGATCATAAATCCACGAGAATAAAAGTTGCAGTTTTACGAGAAAAAAAGTTGTCATTTTACAATTAAGGCAGTCAAGTGGAGGCTCGGCTGCAGGAGATCTTCCATCTCGCCCAAAATCAAGTCTCTTTTAATGCACAGCATAGGACCCCCATGTACCAAAATCGTCAGATTAATGCAGACAAGTAATAAAGTAATTTTACCCAAAAAAATTTGCATCGTAATTTTGTTTTAAAGAAGTCGTAATTTTACGTTTAAGGCAGACAAGTGGAGGCTCGGCTGCAGGAGATCTTCCACCTCGCCCAAAATCTTGTCTCTTTTAATGCACAGCATAGGACACTCATGTAACAAAATCATCAGATTAGTGCAGACAAGTAATAAAGTAATTTTATGAAGAAAAAAAAATTGCATCATAATTTTATTTTAAAGAAATTGTAAATTTACAATAAAAAATTTGTAATTTTACGAGACGGAAATTGTATGAGAAAAAAGGCAACATTTTATGAGAAAAAAGTTCTACTTTTATAGGAATAAATTCATATTTTATTTATTATTTATTCATATTTTTTTATTAATTATACAAGAATAAAACAAGAATTATAAAAATGCAAAAAATTTAAAAGCTGCAATTTTTACGAGAAAAAAATTGTTGTTATCACAAAATTAAAACTTGTAATTTTACAAGACGAGTCGATAAAAAAGTCACGATTACCAAAATAAAACGTGTAAATTTAACAAGAAAAGAGTCATTTTATGACCAAAAAACTCGTAAATCTATGAGAAAGAAGTAGTAATTTTACGAGAAATAAAGACAAGAATTTATGTTATTACAAGAGTAAAACTCATAATTTTACATGAAAAAAAGTCATACAGTTGCTAAAACAAAATAGGTTAATCTTACTATAAAAAAGTCGTAATACTACAGGAATAAAACTCGTAATTTAACGAGAAAAAAGTCATAATTTTACTGGAAAATGCTGTATTAATACAAGAATAAAACTTTTTCCCTTATGTCATAATTTTACAAAAAAAAAGTAATTTTAAAAATAATTTTATAATAATATATAATAAAAAAGTAATTTATTCGGGAAAAAAGTCGTAATATTACCATTATACAAGAAAAAAACTCGTAATTAAAAAGAAATCAAGTTGTAATTTTAACTGTAATTTTACGAGTAAGAGAAACCAATCAAGAAACTGAAATTTTACCACACAGTTATAAAGTTTTCATTGGACAGAAGTTACTGTTCCACTCCGGTACTGCAGGTGGCGATAATGCTCATACATACATGTTATGTCCTTGGGGAAAAGATGCTCTAAATACACTAAAATAAAATAAAATAAAATAACTAAAATTAAAAAAAAATTACATTAAATTAAATTAAAAATAGAATAAAATAAATCATTAAAAGATAAATTCTAAAATATATACAAAATAAAAATAAAAATGTAGGGTCATAATCACTAAGTGTTGAATAAACTGTTAAAAAATGGTCAGCTGAAAAGCATGTTTCCAGATTGTTGCATTTTCTATTGATGGTATTTATTTTTGTTGTTTTCAGATTATTTTTTTAAAACACATGTCACGCCCGTTGATTAAAACAACATGAAGATTTTATTCCGCACCAAAATTTGATGGCTTCTTTGGGTTCTTCTCACCACGCCTGGTGGTGGAAACCGGATAAAAAGTTTTTAAAACAGCATTCCGGTTTTCTACAGTTGATATTTTTCTGTCCTTCCCCTGTCGGAGCCCACGAGGAAACCGGGTCCACTCCACTGGTACAGGAAAGGCTTTATCAGTGCCACACGACGGCAGACTTGAGGTGGAATTTCCTTAGACCGAAGACTCGATACCGCCGGTTGTCGCAACAACAACAAAAAAAAAAACAAGTGGAATGGTGACTCAAACGCGAGGGTGGCGCTGCGAGAGAAAGCAAACAAACGCGGGTCGGCACCGAGGCGTCCCGCAAACCTCAACCCGCTTCCCAGTTCGATGCCGTTCCTTTGACATGCGGGCAAAGGAAAAGACGGAAAAACTGTACGCGTGTGGCTACCTAGTCCAGGACAGACTTGCTCTTTCCACCATTTTGTCTAAATGGAGTCCCCGAGAAGGCCGCTGCCGGGCTCCCCCGGGTGCCGAGTCCCGTGCTGTGTCCACGGAGGACCCTTTTATCCCCCCCCGCCCGCCCGCCTACATTCAAGGCCCTCTGAGTGTCAGCTGTTCGCCGGATGGCGCTCCGGCTAAAAGAGCTGGAAAGAAAAAAAGAGCCGCTCGGGAGAAGGGGAGCAACAATGGCCCCGTGTGGGGGGTTGCCGGCCCTCCAGAGCGAGCCCACGGGGGGAAAGTGTCGGCGCCTCAGTTCACTTTCTGGGCCATTGATCGACAAATGGTCGGCTGCACTTCAGCAAAGGCTGTTGTTAGGGAGTTCATACGGCTGCTTTCAAAGTCAATTTTAAGCACTTCCAGGATCACTTTGGAAGCTTTTCCGACCCAAATCGGCACCCCAAATTGGTATTGTACCGCGGATGTTGTGATTATGGGGGTGGCTCGGCGCAACGTGAAGGTTGCCGGTTCGATCCCTGCGCCGCATCATCGTCGGTGGGTAACATTTACCGTTTCGTGCATGCACGATACGTTTTTATTGTTCGGACGTGGCAAAATACACGCATGCTGCACAGTGCGAAGGAGAATTCAAACCAAATCAAACATAAAAATCCACCATTTTTGTTCATAACGACAAACACGGATTTATGAATAAAAAACCTCAAAACAAAAAAAAAAACATGAGCGGTTTTCTACAACAGTTTACATAAAATAATAGTTAATAACTAAATAAGTATTATATTATATAAGTATTGTATGTATATGAAATATAATTAATTTTAATTAAATTAAATACAATTAAATTAAATTAAAATAAAATACAAATAAAATAAATTTTTGTATTAATTGTATTCATTTTTTGAATGTAATCCCAAAATGAAAATAAGGCCGCAGTCACAAAACAATGTGTTGAATACAATTTTGAAACGGCAGTTGAAAAGCGTGTCTGTAAAGATAACACAGATAAAGAAACGGATTGGATCCGTTTCTCAGTAGCGCTTCAAATCGGGGGGCAAATGACAGAAAGTAAGTGAGAACCCCTGCGGTAAAATAAGAGTCAACAACTTTGGTATACATCAGTTCAAAACTGCCATTGTTAATGGCGTAGACAACCCTAAACTCCCGCTACACAAATCAACAGCGCCTCTGCTGGTTGAGGCCGAGTACTGCGCGCCGACCAACCGACGGTGATGCAAACTGATCAGCACGCAAAGAAGTATTCCCACGACGGGAATGTCGTCGTCGTTTCCCCGCTGACGCGACCAAACGGTCCTAAACGCAAACGGAAGCGATTCCCGAGCACCCGTGGGAACCGCGCACGACACCGCCGCTCAAAGCATGTGGGAAAAGCTCATCGCGCTTCCCAAAATACTCCGCTCTACGTGTCTCGGTCGCGTGAGCTCGCGTGTAATTAAGCAGCGCCGGGGCTCGGCGTGGAGAAAAGGAGCGGCTTGGACTGGAAGGAAGCTTTCTCTCTGCCTCTCTGCGGCGCTTTGCCCGCCCGCCCGAGAGCCCAATCGATACGACTTAATTTAGCTATCGTTGCAGGGTAATGTGTCATTTTTAACGGCGCCGGCTACTGAATTAAATTCAAAGACACTGCAGTTAATGGCGTTAAGGGGAATGATATTTGTGCTCGCCCGCGGCTTTATGAGGCCCTGCCAGATAAAGCTTGGTTTGCCTCCTATAGACCACAAAGCAGGAGCGGCCATTCATAACAACAATAACAATAACATGGTGGCTGCACGCTTTCTATTTCTTATGTCCCACCTTTAATTCACCTGCAATCCATAACGCTGTCTGCCAAACGTCACGGCGGCGGCGCTAACTTTGTGCACTCAACAAGGCGACAAAAGCTTCCCCTCCTGCGTAAATTCTTTAAAAAAGGAAGACGCCCGCGCCCGCGCCCGCGCCCGCGCACGCGCACGCGCGCACAAACACACACAACAAGCGTTTTGTCGCGAGCCCTGTGGGTGCGGTAAGAGTTCAAACGAGCCAAAAAGTCAATCCACGCAACAACGCCACAAATATGAGACGGCGCCGAAAAAAGCCTGCGGGAGGATGCGAACATTCCCCCGAAGAAAGGCGCCATTAGGAGGCGCCCTGCTAATTGTCTCAAAGGGAAAGCGGAAAAGGCGCAACGGCGCGCGCATTGAGGGGGAAAACGGTGCAAAAGAAACATCTCAGCGGGGTTCTGAGCGCTGGCCGCGGTGACGGCAAACACAAGATGTACGCGAACACAAAACAGAAGGTAAAGCAGCCGAAGAATTTGCACGGAGATACATAAATACATACCGCGTCAAATCTGTAGTGCAATAATACATCTGAATAATAATGCATTTGAAATTAAAAAAACTCTGCTCAGTCTTTCAGTGGAGCATATGTGTCATTTAGGTATCATTATTTATTGCCTCATCAAAATCCGGCATGTGTTTGTAACGTATCTATCCGTTCATCTTCGTTATTTTGACTTTGTTTATACATTTAGCAGCAGACCTTCAAAAACTTGTCTCTCTTAATGCACAGCAAAGGACACTCGTGTAGCAAAGTCATCAGATTAAGGCAGACAAGTGGAGGCTCGGCTGCAGGAGATCATCCATCTTCCCCAAAATCTTGTCTCTCTTAATGCACAGCATAGGACCCTCGTGTAGCAAAGTCATCAGATTAAGGCAGACAAGTGGAGGCTCGGCTGCAGGAGATCATCCATCTTCCCCAAAATCTTGTCTCTCTTAATGCACAGCACAGGACACTCGTGTAGCAAAGTCATCAGATTAAGGCAGACAAAAGGAGGCTCGGCTGCAGGAGATCATCCATCTTCCCCAAAATCTTGTCTCTCTTAATGCACAGCATAGGACACTCGTGGAGCAAAGTCATCAGATTAAGGCAGACAAGTGGAGGCTCGGCTACAGGAGATCATCCATCTTCCCCAAAATCTTGTCTCTCTTAATGCACAGCATAGGACTCTTGGCCACGAGTGGTGGTGTTGCTGGAGCGCAGCCTTTGTTTATCTTCTTTATGTACTGCTGCATGTTGTGGGTGGGAGTAAATTCCTTCCCACTCCTTTTCGAGCCAAATTGTTTTGTGTTTATATGTATATATAGATTATGATTTTTGGGGTGTATTTGCTGTGGCTCGGAATAAATAATCAACCAATTTATTTCTTAAACTTTTGTCTTCTCCTTTCATTTTTAAAGACGGAGGATTGAACAGGCTCCGCTCCTTCCTACTCCTTTTCGGACGCGCGTGTGAACGTGTGACTTGTTAAGCACGCCCGAAACCAATAAACCACCACCATAATTAATATAATGATGAAAAAGCAAGGGGACAATATGGATTATGATGGATTCAGGCGGAGGCCGTAATCCTCTTGTCTCTTATTTACAAACACCTGCCGCGCTTTCCCGCCTCGCCTGCCTCCCTGGGAATTTCCAATAAAATTGATTTAGCGGCGTCATTGAATTTCCCTTCCATTTCCCTGAAAGCTGCGAGGGAATAAAGGAAGAAAGGGAAGGCGGGGAGGGAGCGAGGGAGGGAAGGACGGGAGAGCTGCGGGGATCCCGATGCCGATCCCGTACAGAACCGCTGACGCGCCAAACACCCGCACGAGGTCATAACTCATACCTGACATTTCAAGACGCGTCTTGCCACGCGGCGTACACATGGGAGGGAAAAATGTTAATAATTATACACATCTGCTTTGTGAAAGAAAAGTCTCGCCTCAAATGAGCAGCTGAGAGTTTACTAAAACCCCCAATTATAAAGAATAATTTGGAAAAGGCTTTCATTTAGTAGTTCATAATAATAATATTAATAATAATAATAATAATAAAGGCAGTGAGAGTGTGAATTGACAAGATGACTGAAATATCTTGCCGGGTGTCATAAAGGAACAATCGTTAATTTACTAAATTGATGAATGTCATTTTTTCATTATTTTGTTATGTTTTTATTTTTAGGGAAATCTACAAACAAAATCCGCAAAATATTAACAGAGTCAATGCAAGAGCTGCATTGAATATTGTACAATTTTGATCAACAACTGAAAAATATGCAAATAATCATAATCACTTTTGATTTTTGCGGTGATAGCAGCACAAGAGAGGCGTTGCTACTGTTTGGCGCCTACGAGAGGAAGACAACACCTTTCAGTGTCGGCGCAGCGCAGTACTAAACCGCCACAATCAAACATGCGTCTCTTCTAAAACGCCACTTTTTTCAATGCAAGTCTTGCATTGGATTTCATCGGCCACACAAGTGAAGTACCCCTGAATAAATCAACGCCTCTCTTGAGAGGTGTGTGTCAGAATGTTTAAAAACTCTATCGTCACTCCCCCGAGGTTCTTGCTTACAAACAAAAAGCAAAACACAGCGCACGTAGAGTGCATACATGCCGTCGCACACGGCCTCGCGGCAGCTGCATTGCACGCACACGCAGAAGAAACCCTTTTCTGCAGGGCGGCCGGTGCGGGAGTCGTGTTCGCCGTGCAACAAGTGAGCAAAGGCGCTCTCTCGCTGCTGCGGCCGTGATGATTAGATATGACTCCCAACAGGCCCTCGCAGCGCTAATCAAATAGGAAACGTGAGGCAGCACAGAATGAAGCTGGATGGAAAGAGTGTTGTTGGGTTTTTTTTTTTTTCCTGCCGGGGGGCGTGGGGGTGGGGTGGGAGGTTGTTTGTTTACACGGCGACAGCAATTGGGAGCCTGGAAACATCCGAACGCGGGGATCGCAGCTCCAAGTGGCGTTTGTGCTTGTAATGTTTTGTCGTCACACGTTGGTTGTCGCCAACTAGTGGCCTGGCATGCGCATTACAGTCATTTCAAAAACTTTCACGCCCCACCCCCCCTTCATTTCCCCAGACAGTTTCTCACAACTACTTGCCCTGTTGTGTTGAAAACAATCGTTCCTTTCTGAGCACCGAGTATTTTATACACGGCACCGGTTGCCATGGAATTGTCGCACACGTTTGCTGTGTAAAAAGCACGGGTGGAAAAAATGCCAGATCTCTTGTGATAGGATTTCTGTGCAAAAGGAGGTTTTTAAAATCACATTTTTATTTTTAAAATAACATTTTTCTGTGTTATTTTTTAACTCCTGTCACACTGACCGTCAAAGCAGGAATTTTTGCCCACCCCAAAGAGCTGTAAGAGAGGCGAAAAGACGCCGCCTGTGTATTAGGGGCGCTCACTTCTCTGTAATGTTGAAAGAAATTGTCTGAAAATATCATTTATTTATGCAAAGAAACCCAGTTCCGGAAACATCCTGTTTTGCAGAGTTCTGTGTAAAAAGCACGGGTGGAAAAACGCCTGATTTTTTGTTACAGGATTTCGGTGCAAAAACATTTTTCGCATTTCTACTTTCCTTCCAACCCCCGTCACACTGCCTGGTAAAGCTGCCATTTTTGCACCTTTTTTGACCCCCGAAGACCTGCAGCAGTGGTGAGAAGACGCCGCCTGTGTATAAGGGGCGCTCGCTTGTCCGGCTCTGTTATGTTGAATGCAAAAAAATCATTTATTTATCCAATGAAAAGGGAAAAAGCGCACCCAGTTTCTGTTTTGCCGAGTTCCGCGTAACAAGCACAGGTGGGAAAAATGCCAGATCTTTTGTTACAGGATTTCTGTGCAAAAGGAGCAAACCATTTTTCACATTGCCGCTTGTTATTTTAAACCCCGTCACACGGCCTGGAAGCTGGCCTTTTTTTTTTGTCGACCCCCAAATTTGCCAGCTTCTGAGGGCTGTAACACGCCTGTGTGTAAGGGGCACCCGCTTCCTCCGCCATCTTATATCAAGAGATTAGCCTTTATTAGTCCCATAAGGGGAAAGCACACAAGCGAAGAGTACAAACGTATACAAGAGCCGTGTCAGTGTAAAAACAAGGTAATTATACACAAGTTACATACACCATTTGCTATTCACAGCTGTGAAGGAGTGACAGGTTTATTGCACAGTTATTGCACGGTTTATTGCACGGTTGCTGTACAGGACTTTGAAGCGTTTTTTTTGTTAGAGAGTCTGACAGCTCCCCGTGTTGCCGCGCAGAACCGAGGCGGGTTATTCCCTGTGCACAAGGGAATTCCGCAAAGCCGGAGTCCGAGGTGGAAAGTTTATCACTCGCTTTTCCGATGCTTTCGTGCCGGAAGCGTGGATTTTATACGACGCCGCGGGCGTGGAAAAATGCCGGATCCTCTGCGTGAAAGAGGTTGCGTGTGGCATTTTCTATCCCGTCTTCCCGCCTGAACACCCCCCACGCCCCCTCCCCTTTTCTTTTTCCGGCCATGCTACCTCATTTAGCTCTTGCACAGTCAATCCATTGGGCCTGATAACATTCACACGTGCTTAATTCCGTTTGTCCTCTCCTTTAATTGGATGTCGCGCATAAGAGGGCGGGAATTTGATTCATTAATTAAAAGACGAGCCCGTGTTTTACCCCCGTCTCTCGTTTAAGGGGTTCATCGGGAGGGGAAGAGGGGGTGAGTGCAGTCCTGGGTGGGCTTGCGCGGTGGAGACAGTCACCAAAATCAACAGTGTCAGCGAAGGCCTCATCCCCTTTGCCTCGCTTTCTCGCTCGGGCTATAATCCGATCATGCCTGAGACAATGCTGCATTCAAGTGTAAATAGAAGTGCGCTTTTTGACTGGCAGGAACAAGGGAACAAACAAACAAACCAAAAAACGGGCGTCCTCACCGCCGCCACAACTTTCGCCGCATGAGACGCTAGCCCGGGGGGGGGGCGCAGGGGAGGCGGGCGGGGGGAAATGCGAGGCAGCGTGGACGCGAGTGCGGCTAATCAGCGCACGCAACCGTCAGCTACGCCTCGGAGAGGAATTAGGAAATGGAGAGCAACGCCTGCCGAGGCAAAAGTTGGGTGTTTTCTTTTTGTTTGTTGGTTTTTTTTGCATCCGATTTAGCAAAAACATTCCGAGTCGGTGCGATAAAAAGTCACACAAAAGAGGAACAAGCCCCTCCGAGTTGAAACACCTCGGGAGGCGCTCACTCCAAACGGCGGCGAGATAAACGACGTGTCACTACTTTTTTTTTTTTTTCTTCTTTTTGCTGTTTTTTGCCTTTTTGCATTTACGGGGCATCTCTCACCCACACCGGCGCCTCACAATGAGGGCTAATGAGGCGTTAATAAGCAGGTTAAGAAAGGCGTTATAAAGGTGTTATAAATTGTTAATAGCCACTTTTTAAAAAATCCCAAACATTATTTGTAAATTTGATTGATTTGATTACAACGAGTTTAATTTATTTCTTTGCTGAGTGTTATTATCTTTCGCTGTTTTTCAACAACAACAGCATTTGTGCACGATGTCGCCAAGCGGGCCAAACGACAGCGTTGGCGCATGCCAGCGTGTGTGTGTGTGTGTGTGTGTGTGTGTGTGTGTGTGTGTGTGTTTATTAGCCAGAGCCAACCGATGCAAGCGAGCAAAACACCTAAATCTGCTCCGACGAGGAGCGAGTCTCTCCAAAAAAGTGCCAACAATTCCCTGCACAATTTTAGCACTAATAAGAACAACACACCATTTGTGTTGCTCGCCCCCCCCCCTCCCCCAGAAAACGCCGACTTATCCCCGATTTCAGCTTAATGAGCAACAAAATGCAGAGTAGGGTCATCCATAGGAAACAATTAAAAACATTAATATGAGAAGGGGGGGGGGGCATCAAAAGCAACGTGACCTTGACATTGATGCTTCATGCGTTTCAACACACACACACACACACGGTCCTCGCCTTCCTTCCCCACCCCCCCCACCCCGTCGCGTCTGCTGTGGCACGTCTGGCTTGCCGAGCCCGCACCGGCGACGCATCGGCGCACGCCGGCCGCAGAAACGAGCGCACGGCGGAGCGGCGGTGCGTTCGGGGCCCAAAAAAGGGGAAAGGTGTTGCGTTCACTTACATGATCGGCGAGGTTCGTCGACGAGCCGGACAGCTCCTCGTGGTCCGATTTGGAGCTCCCGTCCCGCTCATCGATGACTAAATCGATCGGCATTTTCCCTTTCAAGCAGCTGATGTACCGGTGGCAGAAATTGTCGCAGAGCTCGTGAACCTTCGGGGGGGGGAGAAATGGCACAAGTTTGCGTCATTTCTCGGAGGGGGCTGCGGCGTGGGGGGCAGTCTAAAGGGAAATGCGGGTTGTGGGTGTGAATATTATTATTGCAACAGGTCGGGCTGCGGATGGAAGATACCACCAGAAGCTGAGAGCAGATCGACAACAAAGAAGCGCAACTGAGCGCGTTAAATAGGAAACATTTGACCCATTATCACCACCACCCCCCCCCCCAACAGAAAGATGGGGCATGCGTCTGTTACCTTTTCTAATTCCAGGAGGTGGAACCGTAATACTTGTATGGCTTGGATCATCTGAAACATAATTACGGTAAAGATATTTGCGTCATGAAGAGGAGGCGGAATTTGGAAGCACAAAAACAGCAAATGGAAAATAAGACACTGACCAAATTATCCAACTCGGGGTTCGAGGAGAATAAAGGTTTTTCCGCCCGGACCTGAAAGGAAAGAGTGAACCAAAAAAAAAGTCAAAAAGTTCTGCATGCGCTTTTTTTTTTAAGCAATGAAAAGTGTTGTTTTTGTTTTTATATATAAATATAAATATATATTTTTTTTTTAATCGGGTCCGGACCTGCTTGGCGAACACCGCGATGTCCTCGTTGAAGGAGTCCGAGGAGCACACGTCCCCCCCGGCCACGCCGGGCTCCCTCGGCGTGCACGTCGCCAGCTCGCACTTCTCGAAGACCAGAGCGAGCAGAGGGAAGAGCGGATGCCTGCGGAGGAACGCGCAGAGGCGGGTTAACGACACGCAGCGTGCCGGTAACTCCTGGAGGAGCAACCGAATCTTTTTTTTTTTGTTGTTGTTGGCGGGGGGGAGATTTGTTTTGCCCCACCTAAACATCACACAAAACTTCCTTTTTTTAAATAATTTTCATGCCCACCTCTAAAACCCGAATATGGAATTTTATGGAAGAATTACGCGCGCGGGAAACAAAAATCAATGACAAGAAATGAGCCATAAAAATGAAAGCTGCGCGCGTCCGCGGCAAGATTGGCAGGAACTTTTTCACCACGCCGTGTTTTTCTCTTCCCGAATCCACGCAGCACCTCGGCGGGCTTGGAAGGGGAGATGTTTAAACCTGGCGTGTAACGAACGGACTTTCCCGCGGGTTGCATCCGCTCAACGCGGTCCCGGGTGCGAAGCTTACCCGTAAATCTGGTCCTTATCCCTTTTTAGGACGTCGTTGACCGCCGAGCCCATGCTGGTGGGCATGACGTTCGGGTGCGGCGCGTGGGCTCCGTAGTGCTGGCTGGCGTGGAGCGGCGGTCCGTGGTTGAGGTGGTGGACCTGCGGGAGCGGCCGGGGAGCGTGCGGGTCCCCGTACATGGACGCCGAAACGCCGTCCATACCCCCGTAGTGGGCCAGCTCATCGTACTGGGGGAGCACAAGCAAAGGGGGACAAGTCAGCGGGGTGCATTGTTACTTTGGGGGCTTTTTCCGCGTGGAACACCGGGCCCGGCAGCGCGACAAAGTGAAGAACAGGAACGCGCGCGGCATTACGCGGGACATTGGGAGGCAGGCGAATTCAAAAGTGGAGGTTCGGGAGTGTGTCCCGCTCGCTTTCCGCGGCGTGGATGCGCGCGGCGCGACGAGTGGGACCTTACCCTTTGCGCCATCAGGCTGCGGCTCGCGTAAACTCCTTCCCGGGGCTTATTTTGGAATCTCTGATATCCCACTTTTGTCCCGCGTGGGAAGAGAACAACCCAAAAAAAAAAAAAAAAGGGAAAAAAACCGCTCCAGGTTCTTCTGGCGTTCGGTCAACTTGTTCTGCTTCTCCTTTCAGCGAATTCTCACCTCCGCCGCCCCGCGCTCAGGTCCTCGCATCGGACGCTCCGTCCTTTTTTTTTCTGGCGTTTTCAAAAAAGCAAACACACACACAAAAAACCAGCAACAAAAAGTGGCTACAAAAGTGGAAACCCGAGGTTCGAGTGCGGCCCGGATCGCGAGTCAACTGTCGCGTCTCATGGCGTTTTGCCGCTCCGGCTGTCAATCAAAGCCGGAGCTTGTCAAGGTAATGAATGAATGACGGTTCGGGTTTTTCTTCTTCCCGTCCTCCTCCGCTCCTCCGCCTTAGTCCCGTTCCATCCGGTGAAGGTCCGGCCGTGCGCCTCCCTTGCAATGTCTGCTTCAATGCTCGTCCCGTGTAGTTTTCAAGACGGCGCGCACACACGCGCGCGCACACACGCGCAAGAAAAAGTGGGTGGAGAGAAAGGGAAGAAAGAGGTGGGAAAAATAGCCAAAATATTTGCGGGGGGTGGTGGGGGGGGGG
>QODF01000223.1:598887-646503 GCA_024372805.1 Oostethus manadensis
AGGCCTAAAGACGACGTCTGGAGAAAGTGTAAAAAAAAAAAAAAACAGAAGCTTGGAAGGCGTGTAGTGTAAAACTAAAAATTCATATGCATTATGTCCAAATTTATATTTGCATTTCTTCCTTTTTAAAACTCTTTTTAGACACGTTTTCATTGTTTTCCTTTCCCAACGTTGGTATTTTCCGGCCATAAAAGCGCACATAATAATTCCATAACAGCACAATACATAACCTTTGGGTTGCTTCAAAGCACAATTCAGCTGCAATCATAAAAATATATATGCAGAAATAATAAAGCAGAAATGTGCTTTTTTTGTGGCTACTTTGCCCGACGAGAAAAACACTTTGGATTGGCACCGCCAATGTAGCCATTTGTGCCTAATTTTACCCAGCCTGCCGTGTGTGTGTGCGTGTGTGTGTGTGTGTGTGGTGTAGTTAGAGCTGCTCATTGCTGAGATTACTCCTTAACTCCTGTGTGTGTGTGTGTGTGTGCACCAAATACTGCTGTAATGAGCTTGTGTTTGTCCCAGAATACCTGCAGAGTGTGTGAGTGTGTGTGTGTGTGTGTGAGTGTGTGTGTGTGAGAGAGTCAACATAATCCCGCCACCAGCATTCTAACATAAAGGCATAAAAAAAAGACATTTGAATATAAAACAGGAGTGTTATTGGATGGTGCTGTAAAGTCAGAAGTTGGTGTAAAAAAAAGGGGGTGGCGAGGAGTTAATGGCGGTCGCCCTCGTGCTGCGCTTTGCTGTCGCTCATCATTTATCAGGCTTAAGGGGGCTTAAACAGGCCGGCGGCCTACAGGACCACCTTTTGTTACGCAACCGACCCTCTTGTGCCTTGTCTGCGTTACAGGAAGTGCACGTGTGGACTTTTGGACATAAAAGCGTGCCCAAAAAAAACCCCAAAACATAAAGTGGGAAGGGAAGAAAGGGGAAGGGGAAGGAAGGGAAAGGAAGGGAAAGGAAGGGAAGGGAAGGGAAGGGAAAGGAAGGGAAAGGAAAGGAAAGGAAAGGAAAGGAAAGGAAAGGAAAGGAAAGGAAAGGAAAGGAAAGGAAAGGAAAGGAAAGGAAAGGAAAGGAAGGGAAGGGAAGGGAAGGGAAGGGAAGGGAAGGGAAGGGAAGGGAAGGGAAGGGAAGGGAAGGGAAAGGAAAGGAAAGGAAAGGAAAGGAAAGGAAAGGAAAGGAAAGGAAAGGAAAGGAAAGGAAAGGAAAGGAAAGGAAAGGAAAGGAAAGGAAAGGAAAGGAAAGGAAAGGAAAGGAAAGGAAAGGAAAGGAAAGGAAAGGAAAGGAAAGGAAAGGAAAGGAAAGGAAAGGAAAGGAAAGGAAAGGAAAGGAAAGGAAAGGAAAGGAAAGGAAAGGAAAGGAAAGGAAAGGAAAGGAAAGGAAAGGAAAGGAAAGGAAAGGAAAGGAAAGGAAAGGAAAGGAAAGGAAAGGAAAGGAAAGGAAAGGAAAGGAAAGGAAAGGAAAGGAAAGGAAAGGAAAGGAAGGGAAGGGAAGGGAAGGGAAGGGAAGGGAAGGGAAGGGAAGGGAAGGGAAGGGAAGGGAAGGGAAGGGAAGGGAAGGGAAGGGAAGGGAAGGGAAGGGAAGGGAAGGGAAGGGAAGGGAAGGGAAGGGAAGGGAAGGGAAGGGAAGGGAAGGGAAGGGAAGGGAAGGGAAGGGAAGGGAAGGGAAGGGAAGGGAAGGGAAGGGAAGGGAAGGGAAGGGAAGGGAAGGGAAGGGAAGGGAAGGGAAGGGAAGGGAAGGGAAGGGAAGGGAAGGGAAGGGAAGGGAAGGGAAGGGAAGGGAAGGGAAGGGAAGGGAAGGGAAGGGAAGGGAAAGGAAAGGAAAGGAAAGGAAAGGAAAGGAAAGGAAAGGAAAGGAAAGGAAAGGAAAGGAAAGGAAAGGAAAGGAAAGGAAAGGAAAGGAAAGGAAAGGAAAGGAAAGGAAAGGAAAGGAAAGGAAAGGAAAGGAAAGGAAAGGAAAGGAAAGGAAAGGAAAGGAAAGGAAAGGAAAGGAAAGGAAAGGAAAGGAAAGGAAAGGAAAGGAAAGGAAAGGAAAGGAAAGGAAAGGAAAGGAAAGGAAAGGAAAGGAAAGGAAAGGAAAGGAAAGGAAAGGAAAGGAAAGGAAAGGAAAGGAAAGGAAAGGAAAGGAAAGGAAAGGAAAGGAAAGGAAAGGAAAGGAAAGGAAAGGAAAGGAAAGGAAAGGAAAGGAAGGGAAGGGAAGGGAAGGGAAGGGAAGGGAAGGGAAGGGAAGGGAAGGGAAGGGAAGGGAAGGGAAGGAAAGGAAAGGAAGGGAAGGTAGGGAAAGGGAAGGGAAGGGAAGGCTTCAGGCAGAGCAGAAGACGACCCCGGCATTTAAAGATCTGATTTTCTGCTACTAATTCTGCTCTGAATGTGTTCATGAATAAATCAAAATTAAGTGTTTATGTTCTTAGGAGCACCGGCGGTACGGTTTGATTTTGCATCCACTTCAGTCAAGCACCTTTCTCATTATGAATGATTTATACTAACATGACACCACACCACACAACACAACACAACACAACACAACACAACACAACATAACACACCATAACACAACACAACACAACACACCATAACACAACACAACACAATATAACATAACACAACACAACACAACACAACACAACACAACATAACACAACACAACACAACATAACACACCATAACACAACACAACACAACATAACATAACATATGACATGACATGACATAATATAACATAAAATACATCACATAACGCAACACAACATGAAATAACATAACATACCAAACCATGACATGACATGACATAACATAACACAACATAAAATACATAACACAACATAAAATAACATAACATAACATAAAATACATAACACAACATAAAATAACATAACATAACATAACATAATATAACATAAAATACATAACATAACACAACATAACATAACACAACATAATATAACATAACATAATATAACACAACATAACATAACAAAACAAAATAACATAACATAATATAACATAAAATACATAACACAACACAACACAACATAACAAAACATAACATAACATAAAATAACATAACATACCATAAAATAACATAACACAACATAAAATAACATAACACAACATAACATAACACAACATAACATATGCTGGAGCCTATCCCAGCCGACTTTGGGCCGGCCAGCCAATCCACAGGGCACTAGTATTGATGATTAATTATTCATATTCACATTCAGAGTACTGATGATACTACAATAATATATATTTCTAATTAAAACTACTTCATGTATCAGTGTATCCATTCAGTCTTCATGCAAATTGTATTATTATTACATATTTATTCATGTTTTCATGCTAGTAGTAAAAGTATATTTTCATATCAAAATTATTTGTAATAAAGCACTTTTTGTGGTCACATTCAGTGTCCGTTTGGCTACTTCGTTATTTAATAAGGTTAATAATCATACAATTAATATATATTACTGCTAATACTAATGAGTAATATTTGTTTACCAATTCAGTCTCCATGCAAAAGTCAATATTTTGCTTTTTATTTGACTGTGATTGTTATAATCGCTGGTGGTAGTAGATTCATATTATTATTGTTAGTTGTTATTTAATAATATTATGATTATTAATGATGTTAACAGTGATACGGTGTATATTATTGACATGAATCATGTGCAATATTTTTTTATCAATGCATCATTTCAGTCTCCATGCAAAAGTCAATATATCCTTTTTTATGTGATTGTGATTGTTATAATAATTATTATTACTATATATATAATTATTATATTATTATTATGGTATACTATTATTATTACTTTGTGCTCAAAATGCGTGTCCGTTTGGCTACCTCTTTGTTATTTCATATTATTATTATGACTTTGCGTTTCATTTGCAGTCTCTTTTTGGCGCACACGCACGCCGCCCAACCGCCGGGGAGTGTGTTCCCTTCCCGGCCTCGTTCGGTACCCACGGGTCCGCTTTCTGTGCCTTCCTGCTTCCCTCATCACAGCTCAGCCAGCCTGAACGCAGCTGCACACACACACACACACACACGCACCTACAAACGCACACAGTGACACATTTTGATATTCTAGTCACACGACGGAGTAAACACGGCGCTCTCCTATTCAATAAGCATCATTGACGAGGGCCCGTGTAGCCTCCCATGAGCCTGAAGACGTCCGTTGTTTGCAAACAAAGACGGGCTTTGCGTTTAGCGGAACATTCCATGATGCTGTTTCCACAACGGAATGAAACCCTTTGAATGACCGGGTTCCCCGGTGTGTGTGTGTGTGTGTGTGTGTGTGTGTCTCTCCTGGTTTGATCGCCACGCTATTAATTGCGGTCTCCTTGATGCATCGCCATGGCAACCGTCACCCTCACGCTTGCACCAGGAAAGTCCAATGTAGACGTTTGGAAAGACGGGAGGATTCCTCCTCCCGCTTGCTATTGTGGCCGTGATCAAGCCCGGCTGGCGGGTAATTATCCGGCCTTGTCGAGTCGAGCGAGAAACATCAAGAGCGTCGCGGCGCCGATTCGCCAAAGAAGAAGATCTGAGAAGACCCGCGGAGAGGAAACACCGACGTCCCTTGGATAAATACGGGGAGGCAAACATACCCGGGTTGACTTGAGGAACAGAACATTTGCTTGTACGAACACAGCCCGCTTGGCCCATGTAGCCTTCGGCGCCCACGACGGCGACGCGTTTTGCCGCGGCCGTGGGCAAAGGATTCATCTGACTGCTGCGTTCCAAGTCAAGCTTCAGGTTGTCTGTCACGGTGTTGAGGAAATAAACAGAAAGTGCTCACCACCTACCTACAAATAAACGTCTACGACACACACCCATGCCCGAGGCACACCCATATGTTCCCACCGCAAGGCATGCTGGGTAGCTTGCGGTGTTTTCTCTCCACCACCTGTCGTCGTCCTTGTCGCGTTTTGGCTTGTTTGCAAAACGAAAGGTCAGCAGGGAAGTAAACCTAGAGAAATGTTAGCATACTCCCCAGAGCCAATGTTTTATCATTCGCCACGTGACTACCCAGCATGCCTTGCAGGCACTCAGCCACAAGTTATGTTTTGCGCTTAGTAGTTCTTTGTTGCCCGTGAACTGACCGTAGACGGACAAGTTTGGTACCCTGGGTCTACGTACATATATTCCCACCGCAAGGCATGCTGGGTAGCCTGTGGTACTTTTTCCACCCACACAAGTCGCCGTGTCTGTCAAATTTTTGCTTGATTACAAAATACGTTGAAAAAGTCGTCGAGGAAGTAAACCAGGACAGACGTGCGCATACTCCTGAGATCCAAAGTTTTATCATTTGCCACAGGACTACCCAGCATGCCCTGCGGGCACTCGCAGATGACAATAAAAGCAGTAGAAGTTGTGTTTTGTGCTTAGTTGTTTTATACCCTTGTCATGGGAGTCGGTGATTTAAGTCAAATGTGAACTTACTGTGGATGTTTCATTTCATTGCACCGTGAGTTAGCACGTCGTTCTGTTTGATGGCCGCCAATGTACAGACGGCCCCGCGGACACATTTTTTAAAAGCCAGGTTGCATGTTTGCCCACCCCTGCTTGCGGTTAAAAGCTGTTCTTGTGCGCCTTTTAAGGCAAACTTCCTGCCAAAGGTTCAGCCAGTCCCAAAATCCGAAGAAAAGCCAAAAGAAATATCAGTCAGCATGTTTTCCAATCATAGCCTTTTTTCCCCCTTAGACTTTTGGTCGGTTTTCAAACTTTTCCTCGAATAAAAGAAAAGTGTTGCAGATGAACCCAAAAGCAAAGCAAACTTAACTCACTGAGGAGCAACGAGATTCTCCGAAACCAAGCAAGACCCAGCATTCCCGATATGCACGCTCTCAAGGCTGTGCAATTGGCCAATTTCGTTGAAAGGGGGGTGTTAAAAAAAATAGCAGTGTCTGCCATTGGATTTTAAAACTTAAAACTATTTTTTGTTTCTAGGATTGGGCAATCCTGTGAGTGACTAAACTAATATTCGTTTTTTTAGAAGTGCTTCACGTCTGTGTGGCATGGACTCAACCAACTTGTGGCACCTTTCAGCTGTTATTCCCCAACGATCCACAATTCATCAACATTTCTTGGTTTTGCTTCACAAACAGCAGTTTTGATGTCACCCCACAAGTTCTCCATTGGATTAAGGTCTGGGGATTGGGCTGGCCCTTCCATACCATAACAACAAGATGTTGCTGGTTTACTAGTGTGTTTGGGGTGATGGTCTTGTTGAAACAGCCATTTCAAGGGCATGCCCTCTTCAGCATAAGGCAACATGACCTCTTCAAGTATTTTGACATATGCAAACTGATCCATGATCCCTGCTATGGGATAAATAGTAGGAGAAACATGCCCATATCATGATGCTTCACTGTCTTCAGTGTGTACTGTGTCTTAAATTCAGAGTTTGGGGGTCGTCTCACAAACTGTCTGCGGCCCTTGGACCCAAAAAGAACAATTTTACTCTCATCAGTCCATAAAATGTTCCTCCATTTCTCTTTAGGCCAATTGATTGGCAAATTGTAGCCTCTTCTGGACTTTGCGGGGGATTCTTGTAAATAGATTAGCTTCACACAGACGTCTTCTAATTGTCACAGTACTTACAGGTAAGTCCAGACTGTCTTTGATCATCCTGGAGCTGATCATTGGCTGAGCCGTTGCCATTCAGGTTATTCTTCCATCCACGTGTTGCTGGTTTTGCTCTCCATTTTAAGGCATTGGAGATCATTTTTGCTGAACAGCCAAACATTTTTTGCACCTCCTCATAAGTTTTCCCCTCTCCAATCAACTTTTGAATCAAAGTACGCTGTTCTTCTGGACAACGTCTTGAAGGACCCATTTTCCTCGGGGTTTCAAAGAGAAATGATGTTCAACAAGTGCCGCTTTCATCCTTAAGTAGGGGTCACCCAATTCACACCTGATTTTTTACATAATTGATCATACTGCCATTTTTTGAACACGCCCCTTTCAACCAATTGGCCAATCGCAGTCTTAAGCGTGTGCATATCATGAATGCTGGGTCTTGTTTTCTGAGAATCTACTGCACCTACTGGTAAGTTGTTTGCCGAGTAGCAATAAAAATATAATAATACCAGTGATTCATCTGGTTAGTCACACTGGACTGCTCTTATTTTGAACACTACCGTAAATCAGACCAGCGCCTTGGCGAAGCGAGCTTTAATTAGCGCTGGCGATCCCAGTGAGAACCAGCATCAAGGGGAAAAGCTCGCTCGGCTCCCATCGACAAGAGGCGCCCTGGGATTCGGGGCTCGCAACCGCAATGTGACTTTGCCGCTCGGAAATGGGAGTCGAATGGGCGACGCGGCGTTACGGCAAATGGAACGCTTTCCGTGAGTCTTTGAATGTTTGGGGGCGAAATGGCGGCGGTGTAGACAATGTTTGAGTGTTTAATGCTATAAACACACAATTTCCTTCCCTCTGGCACTCGCCCGCGCTCTCTCTCTCTCTGGGACACTTTGCATGTAAATATTCATAGAGAGACGGAACGGGCGGATATTAATTATTAAGCACAGCCGAGACACGTCATCCGTCATCGTGCTATTTTTTTATATGCTGCACCTTAAAATGAACCTTTCGAGGGATCCCACGAAAATACATCAGGGAATACCATTAAATCCTCGCCGGGGTCCGTATCGTTCCTTCTCCTGGGGGGCTCCAAGATTTCCAGAACGAATGTAAATCTTTAGAGGTTATTTCTTGTGCGAGTTCTTGTTAACACACACACGCACACATAGAGAGGAACTTTGAGGGTGAAGTGCATCTGCGGTCCATGACAGACCGTCACGTCCCACGTGGGTGTGGAGAGAGCCCACCAAGGAGGTGGGGGGGGGGAGAAGTGGAGCTGTGTGTGACGTCGGCATGGAAAGGTAAAGGAGAGCATCTCAATATTACACGTGGGGGGGGGGGGGTGTTGTTGCGTGGTCAAGGTGTCAAATACACTGTTTGTCCCGTCATGGTGAGGCGTTAAGAGACATTTTGATGGCTTCCAGCTGCATTTTTGGGAGTTTAGAGGGTGGGATTGCTCCAAATATAGAAGTAATCCGCCTCTGGGTCAAGTTGACAACCTTTACTGGGAGGATAAGTCACGCAAAATAAGTGTAAAAAGAAGCTAACCCATGCAAACCACAAAGGAGCCCAAACAAATCAAACTACCTCAACGGGATAGTTCCCATTTTTTGGTCATGAGGTTTCGAGAAGACAAAATTTTGACTTATGCAGCCCAATCTATGTTCCTCATCAACGGAATTCTACCAGAACTCGGGTCACGGGTAAGTCAATGTTGATGTACTACACTGCTGATGGGGATGTCATACAGCTTCATGTCAGAAAATCCTGTGTCAGTTTTCCCTTGATTGAATACAGTAAGTGTATAGAGTATACAGTATAAAGTACATATATATATATATAAATATGTACATGTTTTAGGTCATCAGACAAATTGAAATATTACTCAATCACAACACAACCGATCCAAATCCAAACCTACACGGCCCTGTGTGATAAAGTGTTTGCCCCCCCCCAGGAAAAACATGACTTAAAAGAGATTAATTGACATCTGTCAGTTGAGCTTTGGGACTCCGGAAAACCACAGTGAGAGCCATTATCCACAAATGGCGAAACATGGAACTGTGGTGAAACCTTCCCAGGAGTGGTCCGCCAACCAAAATTTCCCCAAGAGTGCAGCGACGACGCATCTACGAGGTCACAAAAGACCCCACGGCAATACCTAAAGAACTGCGGGCCTGACTTAAGGTCAGTGTTCATGACTCTAAAAAGACCATAAAAAAGAAAAGAGTTCCAAGACCAAAACCCCTGAAGAACAAAATTACCATTAAGGCTCGTCTCAGTTTTGCCAGAAAACATCTCGATGATGCCCGAGATCTTTGGGAAAATGCTCCCGTGATGTGACGAGACAAAAGTGGAACTTTTTGGAAGACGTGTGTCCCGTTACATCTGGCGCAATTTCACAAAAAGAGCATCTTAGCAACAGTCAAGTATGGCGGTGGTAGTGTGGTGGCCTGGGGCGGTTTTGCTGCTTCAGGACCTGGAAGACCTGCTGTGCCACGTGGAACCACGAGTTCTGCTGTCTACCAACATTTCATTGTGGCAAACATGCAAAAAAAACCAGGAAGGCGCCAAACACTTTTTGACACCACCAGATATCGTCAGATCATAAAGGCTTGAGTGGGGGGGGGGGGCAACTAAGTTCTCCTGAGAGTGTGCTCTACTGAGAGGTGGTGTTCATCATTTGTGTTGACAGCGGCCCAAATTAAAAGGGACACTTGCCAGTCCGTTAGATTCCCACCCCCGACACAACACTTCGGTGGTGTAGAAGTTCGGGAGCTGAATTGAATTAGCAATTCCCCCAGCTGGTTTGGCCCTTTCAAGCCCTCATTACACGCAAGCTCTGTATGCATTATCAATCCCTCGGAGGAACGAGGAGTCTTACGCGCGTCTCATGGCGGCCAACTTGTAATATTATAATCAATTAGCACGCATGAGCTAATTGTCCAATCTCTCACTTGCTAATTGTCCACGGAAATAGAAATGGGACAAACCGACGCCCCGTTTTTTTTTTTGCTATGATATAAAAAGGGTGCGCCCGTTGAGGAGGAAGAGCTTTTGTTAGCGTGGTGCGTTTCTACTCGTCAATATGTATGAGACACATCAAAGGGCGCGCACAGAAAAACGGGGCCGGCGCCGAACACGTTTCCGATCCGGGATATGCAAACGAGATGGCTGGTTTCCAGTTTTACTGTTTGCATAACGCGGCTTCCTGTGCCACTTACAGCTCGTGTAGCCTACAAAACACGCCGTCCTCTGGGACAGTTCAGGTTGATTATAAGTACGCTGCCCTGTAACGCTTTTGACAACAAATCGCCGCAAAATGGGTCCAAATTTATGCTGAGCGGGTGTACAGTATCCGTGCTCCCAGCCGGAAATCTATCAAAAATTGATCTAATAGAAATTTTAAATTATGGTATCAATGATTAGCTCGCGGACCCAATTTTAGAGGGTTGCGGGTCTTTAATAGGGCAAAAAAATGTATATATACAGGGTGTCCGAAAAAATGTACACACACTTTAAATCAGTGGCTCCCAAACAGCGCCCCACGTTTGGAGCGCCCCACGGAAAATACGGTAAAAACAAAACGAGCTCGTGGTTGCCCCCCCTAGGGGGCGCGCCCCACAGTTTGAAAACCGCTGCTTTAAATAGTTGCAAACTAGGTGTTAGCGTTCGTTCAATTTTCAAAATGTAAAAGAATTCACAAACATCGTTGTATTGTTTGGTCCGGGCCTGTTCTCAAACTGATGTCGGTTCCGGTCCAGACACTGCTGACAACGCGAAGCGACGGAGTAGCACACATCATGAGCCGATTCTCTTGGTATTTGCGTGCATTCACATTCAGTGGTCGCAGGTCTCACTGCGTAGACTTTGTCTTTTAGGCATGCCCATAAAAAGAAGTCTGGTGAACGTGGAGGGTATTCAACAAAACGCCATCCGTCCAATCCTACCACCACCAAACACTACCATCGCGATGTTAGATCATTCCATCCATATTCTACGTCGCTTATGTTTAAGATCCCGCAAAAAAACAGAATGTTTTTCTCCCTAAGCGATGCGTTGAGACAGTAAATAAAAAGCAAGGCAAAACTTGGGGAAAAACAGAATGACGGAAAATATAGTTTGTCATTTCTATCAACACACACATGCACTGTGCAGTTAGGGGATATGAAATGAACGTCACAAAGTCCACGCAAGCTACTGTCGCCTGCAGGAGTTGGCAGTAACAATGTGCATGTAGAATAAAAAATACATATACATTTATTTATTTGCTTCTTCTTTGTTTTGAGCTGATGTCAAACTCAAAAGTTCCACCTGCCTTTTCCGTCCGCAAAGAATACACCCCGTTTTCTGCTCTTATATTCACTGCTTGTTAATTATTAAAGGTATGTATTTGAATTATAAATATACTAGTTATACAGACATAGGCAAAGCAGGCATGTAGCCCCGGGCTAAATCCCTCCATTAGCCATTATTTTCCAGTCTGCTGTCTCCATATGCCTGCCTACTGTTCCGATGTCATCTCCAAAAACACGGAGGCATTCCTTTGTACTCGCCTACCCCCTTCCCCACTTTGGCCACCCCCAAAATCCCCCCCCCCCCGACTACCCAGCTTCCACCCACCTCCTCCATACATGTGTGCTGCCTCCTTGAAGTCGGATGTCACACTTGTCTTAAATATAATGAATCACTCTCTTCACGGCATCCCCCGGATCCCAAACACTCCCTGCCTCGTCCTCCCGCGTTTTTCCAGCCTCCCTACGCGTCACAAATCATCCGCCGTGAAGGGCTCACCGCTAAATCATTAACAGTGTCAGAAAATGACTGGGCCACGACTGGGAAGAACCCCGAGATGATGCGGTGGTGGCGGCGGAGGAGGAGGAGGATGGGAATATTGGATGATAAACAAAGAGACCTAAACCTGCTTCCCGTCTTTGTTTGTTTCTCCCTTTTTCCTTCCACCTCCTTGGGATTTCTGAACAACAAGAAGCAAGTGAGGAAAAAGTAAAGAAACTGTCAAAAAGTTGAATGAGTTGGCAGAAATTCCCAATTTTCAAGCTGTGGAGTTTTTCTCCACAGAATTGGTTGTCAGAGTCGTCAATTTCTCCTGGAAATTAATAAAGTACCTGTCTTTTTTCCTGTTGCTGTTCTGTAGAAGTCTACCTGGATATTTTCCTGCCTTAAAGGGGGCATATAAACGTTGTTACAATGTTCCATTGTCATGTTAAACGATGCCAAAGCGTCAAATAATGAGGTTTGCGCATTTGGAAGTGAGCCCCGAAAGCAGTATTGGGTGGCTCTGCAACCCGACGATGTTGAGCAATGGCTTCCAGGAAATGTTTGTTCAGGTGTGAGGGAAAGCTAATTTTGTTTAGCTTTCCTAAAGAGGCAAGCATCAGGCAGAAGCGATCGGAGCTGCTGATTTCCGGCTGGCAAGAGAACAATAGGCTACATCTGTCAACTGCCCTTCACACGGGACTGTTTAGTGAACATCTGGACTATCCGCCAAACTGTTGCGGAAGTCTGACACCTTTCCATTGTTACTTGGTCGTGTTGAAGAGTTAGTTTATCGGTGTTCTGAATGTGTTTATTTAGTGTGAGTAATGTTGTCTGAGTGTGCGTAGAGTGAGCAGAGGGACTGTTACCTGCATGCATGCAAGTCACCACCTCACCCATGTCCGGAGCTGCTAACAGCTGTTCAAAGCCCACATTTTAAAAAGATAAATCGCCGTTTACTATGAACTCCTGTACATCCAGAATTAAATTAGGAAGTGGCGTTCGGCAGCCATCTGGAAGTCCTCAGGAGCGCTTGGGAATGTGACCAATCACAGCGGAGTGGGTTTGGCAGGAGGCGTACCTGGAGGAGGGGTCGGGGGCGGCATAAATTAAAGGCAGGAAACCCAAGGAAACACTGTAGGAAAAGATGCAGAGTCTGGAAGATCTGTAAAGCTTCCTGTGCGGGTTATCGTGTGTAGCTGCTCGATAGGAGTCCAGAACTCAATACAAAGGCCCGACAATGAGTATAATTTAAGGGTGATGTCACACGGTGATGCTGTAAAATTGGCTGTAAAACTATAAATACTGCATTTTTGTCTGGCGTGACGTATAAAACACTATAAATAAGAAGAACAGAACCAGAGAAGGGATGTTAAACTTCAGCGGAATACCGTTTCCTCCATACCGCCTCTGTTACTACGTCCAAATTTGGCAAATGACGACTCTGACAACCAATTATGTGCTTTTCTACCAGCGACTCTGGAAAAAAGCAGGAATTCCACAATGTGGGAACAGGGCTGTGAATCAAAAAGTCAAACATTTTAGACAGAAAAATAAAACATAGTCCTAAAAAAAGTTTACCATGGACAATTTTTGGGTCCACAGCCCTAAGTTTCCAAAACAGTTTCCTGTTCAAGCGGATGCTAACTGAGGTTCCACAGTATGAAGCGGTGCACTGTGCACCAACGATTAATGTCCCAACCGAAACGCATACTGGTGAACACCATCATGCTCCACTAAAATTAACCCACATGGCTTTAATATGTATATTATAAAAGTTGACCGGTTCCAGTTTGGCAGCTGCAGGATTGGGACTTGCCTTTCTGCAGATGATGTGGTCCTTCATTGATCTGTGACTTTCAACTGTCACTGGACCGGTTCACAAACGAGTGTGAAGGCGCCGGGATGAGAATCAGCACCCCCAAGTGCGAGTCCACGATTCTCTCTCTGAAAAAGGCCAGGGATAAGGTCCTGCCCCAGGTGGAGAACTTTAGAGAACGTTACTTCTGAGAGAAGTATGGAAGGTGAGATTGATGCGACTTTTGCAGTGATGAGGACTCGGAATCAGTCCGTTACGGTGAGGAAGGAGCTGAGCCAAAAGGCAAAGCTCTCATTTAGTTTATTGATCTACGTTCCTACCCTTACAGATGGTCATGAGACCGAAAGGGCAAGATCGCTGGTACAAGCGGCTGAAACGAAGATGGCTGGGCTCTCCCTCAGAGATAGGGTGAGAAGCACTGTCATCCGGGGGAAAACCTGGAGCAGAACCGCTGCTCCTCCACATTGAGATGAGCCAGATGAGGTGGCTCAAGCCAATGGTCAGGGTGCCGTCCAGACGCCTCCATGGGGAGATGTTTAGGGCACGTCCCACCAGTAGAAGGCCTCGTGAAAGACCCAGGACACTTTGAAGAGACTAAGTCTCTCAACTGGCCTGGGAACTCCTCAGGATCTGATGAGAGGAGCTGGACGAAGTGGCCAGGAGAGGGAAGTCTGGGCTTCCCTGCTTATACCGATACCCTCGAGACCCGACCTCAGATAAGTGGTAAAAGATGGATGGATGGACGGATGAAACAATTTTACACGTCACACCAGACACCGGCGCTGACATTGACTTGGCCGGGTCTAAGACTATTTGGGCCACCTATGCCGTCATCCATCCATAGCATAACTAATTTTCCTTTCAATTTCCGTCGCTCTCTTAAGAATCTGAAATGATGATGGATAATGCATGAAGGGAAAGCACAGCGGTACTGTTTTTAACCTTGCTCAAGCCATTAATCCGCTTTATACCCGCAAAGGTAGTAAAGGAGACAATGAATTAGTCATTAAAGTAGAGGTCAGTTTATTAGAATTCCTGATTGAACTGTAAAAGCGCTTCTCCCCGGGTGCTAACCGAGGAATCTGAAAAACCACACTGTCAGAGGGCTGGAGAGATATTGGGAAAGAGATAAGTAAGCACACTTTCCAGCCTCAAGATGATGTACACAGTTGAGTCCGAACGTTCCCTTGAGCAGTCTATGAACTCGCTGATACTTTTCTTGGAAACAAGCAGCGGCAGTCGCAGCAGCTCCGTCGCCCATAGGGGGCGGCAATTACCCTCAGCTGGGGGCCAACCGCCAACCAAATGTTTCATTCAGCCTATTCTTAGTGTGGTCTGTTGCAGCTCAGCCGTCTTGTCCACTAATGCTTAAACTGGCGAGGAAGGCGGCCTCTGTCATTAGCACTGAGCTGGGCAGCCCGACATCCGTGGCAGAGCAAAGGACGCTCAGGAGGCTCCGATCCATCATGGACCACCAGCATCATCCAACGCACAGCATCATCTCCCAAGCACTTTCAGTGGCAGATTACTATCCCTGTCCTGCTCCACTGCCAGACTGAGAAGATCACGTTATGCGACTTTTCAACACAGCGGAGGGGTAGCGATGGAAAAAAAAAAAGCTCCCGTTCATTGTTAACAACGAAAATAAAAAATGCTAGTGTTAAGTTGAGTACGTAATGTAGAGCATTCGTTGAAATGAAGTTACAGTACATAAACTCACGAATGACTTCCGCCATCTGTCAAAACACCCGAAAGCTAAAGTCTCATTAATATTATTATTTTTCATTGCTTTTATTATTTTCTCATTGTTTTTTTTTTACATGCATGCAACGTAAAAATTAACGAACTATTTCTTTTGGGTGGGTACAATATTTACACTTTTTCCCAGGGGGCTGGAAGGAATTACGCCGTTTATATGGAAAATCTTGTTTCATAATACCAAAATTCCAAGACATGAAAACCCCTCCGGAATGAAATTGAAAAAAGAAAATTAAATCTGATTGTCATTTTATGTAAGGAACAACAGGTAATATTATATACTGTATATGATTATACATTTACATTTAATAGCGGCAATTAATAAACATGGCTAATAAATATTGATAAGAAGGAGAAATAGCGATAAACATAAATTATGATTATTGATATTCACGATTAACGCTCATAAACGTTAGTTGACTTGAGCTTATTAATTCATGTAAGCAGGGCTTGTGGTGTTTGATTTTTGGTTTTGCCAAAACCCAGCCATGCCAGAGCAAGCGCTCACCGCTTTGGTAATGATTTTGCTAATTTGGGTTTACAGGGCATGATGTCCTCGGAGGTTGACTCTGTCGCTCTTGGCTAACTAACACCGTTGCGTCACAAGTCTCTGCTTTTTTCTTTTTTTTGGACGGCTTCTGCAAGCCAAAGGAAGTTAACCAAAATTTGTCAACTTTTCTTTGCCTCAACAAGGGCAATGGATTTTCCGTACATATTTGTACTGTTTCGAAAAATTCTAGCTTGCAATCCATTTTTTCCCGTTTGGAAGCCAGGATATGACAGCAAAGAGTCCATCAAATGTTGATTTTGAGTCCTCTGTCAGTTGTGAGACAAACAGGATAGTGTTTATGTAAATTTGGGGGCCTACAATAGGAATGCAGTCAACTGTGAAAACTGAGCGGAGGCTTTTTAAGCTCACCTACCAGGACGACCATCCATCCCAGAGGAAGACAGGCCGGAGGGGCTGTAAATCTTCATGTTTTGTCTACGGCGCGGCAATTGAGTGCTCCGTTCAGGGAAAAGGCTCGCCACGCCAGGTGCTCTGAGGCACGCAGGGGCTCCCGGCCTTGGCGTTCTCTCTGGCGGGCTCTTGTTTCCACAGACAATCATGAAGTCCCTCACCACTTCGCACTTACTGTTTTGCGGTCTCACTTTATCACGAGTTTTTGAAAAATATATTAATAAATGATCCTATTTCGTGGTTGAGTAAGGCCTCTTGCTAGCATATTTAAGCAAAATGTATGTTTTGCCTAAATTCAGCATACAAATGGCTACATGAACTAAAATAAAAACACAGTTCTCCCCTTGTTTATCACAGATAATTGCTTCCAGATTCCAGGATTGAATGTTTTCACAGATAGAGCATAGAAAACCTGTTATGATTTTCTAAACACATGTTTTTACCATTATTAAAGCCCTGTAGCTATGACATAACAACCCTATAGTCACATTTACACAATTATTCTTTCATGCACAGGCTAAGGGAGACTGTTGCCAACTCCCTGAAAAGAAAAGTATCGGCTGTCCTACAAGTCACGAGAATTATCTAGATGATGTCGTTGGCTAATTTGCATACGATGTTGTAAAGGACGTGATGTAAGAGGTGCTGATGATGTAATAAATGAATTATGTTAGGAACTACAAATAAACTAGATTTTGCTTTGCTAATTTAAAATTGGTTACCGCTTCGAAATATATATTCATTTTAATATTTTGTTCTAATGTTCTGACAAGCGACAGGGAGTCCCAATGAGGCTTGAATGTATGGAGTTGGAATTTAATGAAAATTAAAAAGTTTTAGATCCCAGGAAAACAGGGCGAAATCTAACCTGGCTGCATCAGTCCTCACGCATGCGGGATTCATGGATGCGTGGAGCTCCACTATGCTCTCAGCGGAATGCTTTTGAACACCATGGCTTCCCTTGCATTTGTAGTGGTGTAGTTCACAGCAAACAATTGGAGTTTGTGCTACAGGGTTTACATTCATAAAAAACAATTACACTTTTATTTATTTGTTTTAAATGTATTTGACCTTCTTGGAACCCTGCTGCGCATTTTTTCTAGAAGAAAAAGGAAAGGAATAGAAGTACAGCATGGAGTGCTGAGTTGTCAGGGCTATCCACAGTACACAGAAACGTCTGTGTAACATTCTGGGTGACCCGAAACGGTATTTTTTGAAAATCTGAAAACGCCGGCTTGACGGATCCCCCCCCCCGCCCTCTTGGAAATTGTGGCACCCCACAGGTAGAAGTATAAACTCAAAGACACTTCCATGGATTATCTAAACAGAACAATGTTCAGATTACTTAACACACCATCAGATTTGTAAATGTGGTATAAAAATCTTTATTAATATATATAATAAATATTTCACAAAATATAACGTTGATGCACGTTATGTTGTCCTACTGAAAAATTTCAGAGTGAAGTAGGAAATACCCTGCTCTAACTGAAAATAAACAAAAAACAAAAAATACGTGCGCGTGATTAAGCAAAGATAAGACTGAAGAAGCAATTTCAGTAGAAATTGCGTGTGAATGCTGGCAATGCCGACGCCGAACTGCAATGAATCTCGAATTTCGCGCCTAATCTCTGACAAGCTGACGCACACTGTTCACACTCGGCCCTGATGATCTGACACCGGACAGAAAAGCTGTAGTTAGCATGCTGACTGTTAGCATGCTGTAGTTTATACATATGAAAAGTGGCTTAAATGTTAACATGTTAACATTACCATCCTGGCAACGCTAACACGCTAACTGTTAGCATGTTAACATTGAACATAAAAACACTATGTAAGTCTACACTTATAGCAAAAAATGCTAACATACTAACATTGCTAATAGTGAGAATGCTAACATAGAACACTTAGACACTTTGTCTTTGTAAATGTATATCTTTAAACAACAAAAAGGCCAACATACTAACACCTACCATGCCACTGTTTGGTCTACGTTTAAACCTATACAATTTGCTTAAATGCTAAAATTATTACACCGGTGTTTAGAACCAGAAATGTATCGATATCAACATATCGAAAATCAAACAAATGTTTGGTTTTTTTTTTAATCAAGATCCTCGTATAGGACTTGACCGTGCCGTGGTAAAATACATTCTCAAAGATTTTGGTGAATGCATGTCCATATTTGAGCCTGTGACCAACTTTGGATTCGAGAAAATCCAACAGTAATTCAAAGTCAAGCTCAATGATGTTCGTGCCCACGGTAAACATCGGACTGTAACAACTGGTGTACTTATTTTAATATCACATCAATCTCAGGGTGTCTTCTATCACAGCAGACCGTGCGAGTGTTGCATCCTGTTGACTAGGTTTTTGCGTAATGGCAACCGGCTAACAGCAGTGGAAATACACCTCCTTGGCGAACGTAAAAATAGCACCCGGAGAGACAACATGACAGCTATGACATTACTCCCCAGCCGCAGTTAAAAGCAGCAGACACAACGGTTATTTTGAATGCCCATCGCCACAGTCTGACAATGTGGTCTTGAAATACCCCGCCCATACAGGCGTACAATTTGGACTTTGCCCCGAAATTTATGGGAACAATAAACGTGAGACCTCAGTTCACATTCTAATTACACGTTGTGCTTTTTCTTTGGCTGGTTTGCAACGCCACCGCAAGTGGGTGGCAGTTTTGGCGAAGAGGAAATACAGTGAATCCTCACTTTTGGTTGGGAATCTGTTCCAAAATGTCTGATGAAGACCCAAATACGAAATACCTTCGTTAGCGTCATTTATCCGTTCCAGAAGGTATGACTCTAAAACCCTAGTCACACTAGAGGTGGAATGAGCCGGAATGAGGTCGGAATGAAAATTCCTGGTTTATTTCTGGATATTCAAAGTGCATTCTGAAAATTTGGGAAGCATTCTGAGTACATTGCAAAAATTTGCAATGTCCAATCTTTTGGCCGGCCCGAAATCTTTACGCTTGCTAAAAGCTTTTAAGGTGCGTTTCAAGTGGCAATGTGTTCTAACTGCACTCTGACTGCGTTGTAAGCATTCTTACGGTTTCCAGCAGCATTTCAAACATTCTGATCGGAGTCGAGGGAGAACCGTAAGGGCAAGCTACTTCAAATCCTGCCAAAATGTCTGCAAGTATGCCTCAAATTAGCCGGAATGCAGCTCAAATGCATTTCAATTGCTGCTGGAATGTATTTCGATATTAAAATAATTCCGCTGTAACGCACTTCCAATGTCGTCATAATCGTTTGACTGCCGCTCGGATGCAGTCGGAATGTCCCAAATGTCACGCTGAAACATCACTCACCTTTGAAGCGTCGCCTCACGTCATGCCGCCAAGGAAAAAAGGAGCCAAGGAGATGAACTCGCCCACCAGCCGTCGGCGTGGACAGGGCAGTGAAGCCCCTGAACAGCCAGTTACAATTCCTGAAGATGTTGCATTTTCCAACAAGACTTCGGGCAGCAATCGAATGGCGTTTGGAATGCTTTGTAAATAGTCGGACTACACACTAACAGAATTCTTAATATTCCTACTGTCTTCCAACAACATTCAAGTTAAATGCGTAAGAAAGATTCGAGATGGCTTTGAAAAGTAATCCAATTACTAAAAACAGCATTCTCTGTAAAATGAATCCAAACATGTTAACACAAAACACTATTTTATAGTTTTACAATTAGAGTTTCACATACGGAAAACAATTCAAAATGCATATACAATGGAGTTCAAAATAACAGCAGTCCAACGTGACTAACCAGATGAATCACTGTTATTAGTATATTTTTATTGCTACATGGCAAAAGAATTACCAGTAGGTGCAGTAGATTCTCAGAAAACAAACAAGACCCAGCATTCATGACATGCACGCTCTTAAGGTTGTGCAATTGGCCAATTAGTTGAAAGGGGTGTGTTAAAAAATAGCAGTGTCTGCCGGTGACCTTACAAACACCAACTTTTTTGTTTCTGGGATTTGGCAATCCTGTGAATAACTAAAGTAATATTTAGTTTTCTAAAAGTGCTTCACATCTGTGTGGCATGGACTCAACCAACTTGTGGCACCTTTCAGCTGTTATTCCCCTCCAACATTCTTTAACAACATTCAACTATTCATGAACATTTCTTGGTTTTGCTTCACAAACAGCATTTTTGATGTCACCCCACAAGTTCTCAATTGGATTAAGGTCTGGGGATTGGGCTGGCCCCTCCATACCATAACAACATAACAAGATGTAGCTGGTTTACTAGTGTGTTTGGGGTGATTGTCTTGGTGAAACAGCCATTTCAAGGGCATGCCCTCTTCAGCATAAGGCAACATGACCTCTTCAAGTATTCTGACATATGCAAACTTATCCATGATCCCTGCTATGGGATAAATAGTAGGAGAAACATGCCCATATCATGATGCTTCACTGTCTTCACTGTGTACTGTGGCTTCAATTCAGACTTTGGGGGTCGTCTCACAAACTGTCTGCGGCCCTTAGACCCAAAAAGAACAATTTTACTCTCATCAGTCCACAAAATGTTTTTCTTCATTTTTCTTTAGGGCCAGTTGATTGCCTCTTTTTTTAACAGAGTGACTCTGCAGGGATTCTTGTAAATAGATTAGCTTCACACAGACATCTTCTAACTGTCACAGTACTTACAGGTAACTCCAGACTGTCTTTGATCATCCTGGAGCTGATCATTGGCTGAGCCTTTGCCATTCTTGTTGTTCTTCCATCCATTTTGATAGTGGTCTTCTGTTTTCTGCCACGTGTGTCTGGTTCTGCTTTTCATTTTAATGCATTGGGGATCATTTTTAGATGATAACCGATAAAAAACATTTAATGTCAGAGCCATTAGTACTGCAAATACTCGCATTATTTTTTTTTTGTAATGGTGCCGCCTTTTGCAAAATAATGAAAAGAGTCATGTTTAGCTGGAGAATTTATGTAAAAGAAAGTTTGGTCCTACAGTGCAGAATGTGCAGCACGTAAAAGTTTTAACGAAAAATACTTCATTCGTCTTCACAGATTGAGGCTCTCCGTATGGTAAAATGACATCACACTAACTTCTCTTCGATTTTCAAGGCTCTCATGTGTCCTCATTTCGGTAATTTCTACCTAACGACCCAAACCCAGTGTGCTTCCTTCCTGAGCCGAGACCCCGCTGAGCCAATGAGCGTCGACAAAACGGCACTCGATTGCCAGGGCTTAGCGGCAATGATCCTGGAATAACAAGGAGCATATTGTACCATCAGTGCCGAGGCTTCCAGGCAGAGCTCAATGGCCGCGTTAACGACGTTCTAACGACCTGGCAGGGCAGGTTGGCCGTAGGGACGCAGGGTAATATGGCAACAGAGCAGCATTCCGTGTTGGAGTCATATGGAAAACCAGACGGTGATTCCATAATATTCCCATAAACAAAACAAAAAACAAAAAAAGAGAGACGGAATATTTCAAACTCCAATTGAGCAAAATAGAAATGCTGCCTCTGCTGGTGTCAGTGGACAAATAAAGTCAAAATACTAATTTTAATTTTAGTAGCAGAAAATTAAAGTACGGGTAGAAAATGTACACCAAGAAAATGGAAACAATTTTATGAGAATAAAGTCAAAATATGAAGGGTTGGACTCTGTCAGGGCTGCCCTTTGTCACCAATTCTGTTCATTACTTCCATGGACAGAATTTCCAGGCGCAGCCAGGATTGGATCTCTGCTTTTTGCAGATGATGTGGTCCTGTTGGCTTCATCAGGCCGTGGCCTTCAACTCTTGCTGGATCGGTTCGCAGCTGAGTGTGAAGCGGCTGTGATGAGAATCAGCACATCCGAGTCCGAGTCCATGGACCTCACCTCGGAAAAGGGCGGAGTGCCATCTCGGGGTCGGGGAAAAAGCACCCCCGGATCTTTGAGTTCCGTGCATAGTATCCGCTTGCGTACGAGTCATTATCGCGCATCGTTACCACACATCCCTGTCAATATTTTGAGCGGAGCACGCATTACTGAGCACGACGACGCTGTGCATAAAACGCTCTGGCACTCCCACTAATTGCGTGCGACTTTTATCAGGCATGGAAAAATCAATTTCAGGCAATTTCCGCCGCGAAGACACCTCATCAGCCTGTCCCTGCCAGATGCTGGTGGCGAATGCAAAAGACCAACAACAACAACAACAAAAAACAGAAACGAAGAAGTAAAGTTCATGTTTTGATGATGTCAAGATGTGACAGGCACCAAAACAAAGAGAAGCCATCGTGTGTTTGTTTTACACCAGCGCTAAAGCACCGCATACGACATCTGTCACAGAGAAGCGTCTGTGATGTGTGTCAGAATTGGAGCAAACGGTGACGTGTGCATAACAACGCACGCATATGCATGTGTGCACACATGCATGAAGGCCTGTGCATACTGTATGTAAGTGGAAATGTAGAGTACACTCCCCTGCCATCACATTGCAACAATGCATATCACATCATATCATATCACATGTCATATCACATGTCATATCATAACGCCATAACTCCACGCCATAACTACTGGAACTTATTACAATGATATGATAGGCTAGGGTATCATTCCATGATGATATGATATGATATGTGATATCACAATGGCATATATGATTATGTATATATATGTTAACATTATATAGCCTTATTAATTAAAATAAGCATTTATTATTATATAATACAATTTATATAAGAGGCTTATTAACTTTAAAAACTGCTTATTAAAGCTAATTACAAGCACTTTAATCGTAAGTTACCCAAACAGGTATCATGATGTCATATCATATCATAAATTATATGATGTATAACTTCAAGATTATGTGATATGTTATCATGATACTTTTTGATATATGATATGATCATATCATTATCATATCATATCATATACCATAGAGGTATATATCATATCATATGTATCATATAATTATATATCATATCATATTATGATATATCATATCATATACAGTATATCATATCATATCATATCCTTACATATAAAATCATACAAAATTATATAATAGTAATAACAGTAATAATAATAATAGTAGTAATAATAATAATAATAATTATATAATATATAATATATAATTATATAATATCATATCAATAATGCTCATATCATATCATATCATGTCATATAATATATTATCATTTAGAATTATATCATGATATGATATGATATGATATGTTATACTGTATAATGATATGATATGGCATAATATGATATGGTATGATAATGATAATCATATAAAATCATATCATGATATGACATGATATGATAATACCATATCATATCACAATATGGTATGATATATATGATATAATATAATAATGATAATCATATAACATCATAACATGATATGACATGATATGATAATACCATATCATATCAAAATATGCTATGATATATATGATATAATATAATAATGATAATCATATAAAATCATAACATGATATGACATGATATGATAATACCATATCATACCATACTGTGATATAATGATAATCATATCAAGTCATATCATGATTTGACATGATATGATAATACCATATCATATCACAATATGGTATGATATATTTGATATGATATGTTACCTTGGCATACCTGTGTCTCAACTAACGAGTGTTTTAGATGCAAGCCGTCCCTCCGTTTATTCTTGCTTTAAACTGCGATCAAAAATGTGGGTTACGAGCTACTATTTATGGGCTGTCAATGTAACGGCCATGGCTGAAGTCGAGAATGGCTCTAGCTAATAGCTACTTTGTCTTAAGTGTTGTGTAAAACTATGACGGGAAGAACATCAAATTAAAAAGACAAAATGAATACAGAGCCCCCATCCACCAGTCCCAGCTTGCAGGACTACTTTGTCTTTGAGAGAGGTGCCCCACACAAAAATGCACATTAGCACTCAAAAAGGTCATCAAATATTACCGTTGTGCCTTCCTGTGTAGTATCAGCATTTGGGAGCAAATAGGAGGTGCGAGAAAAAGGGTAAAATACACCGTAGTATTCTGTGCAGCGTGTGAAAACAAAGAAGGTGCGTTCAAGGGACAAATCGGCGCTCGCATTAAACATGAAAAACATGAAAAAAACAGGGGATTTCTAACTGTATATTACTTTTTGAATAAAGGAATAGTCCGTATTTCCAATATTAATATCCCTTAGACACTTTATTGGACTACAAGGGAAATTGGTTACAGTTGGTCATACATCTATAATATATTACATTACATTATAAAAGTATAATAGAATAGAATAGAACAAAATTTAATACAAAATATACGTACTAAAGAGAATATGAGATAAACAATTTTTGCAAATTTACAAACATATGGCAACTACAAATAAAGTAGCTGCGATTAAATGTGATTAATTATGAGTTAGCAAAGGACGGAGTGCGATTAATCATGATCAAATATTTGATTAGATTGACAGCCCTAACATATATAGTACTGTACCTCTTTTTACGCATGATTACATTTGTACAGCCTGACTTTTGGATACATTTCATGTGTTGGGTCCAATGCCGACTCCCTCTTTCTGTACCCTGTCCATGAGATAATGATTGCCACAGCACCGAGGTACCGGGTCGCATACACGCTCTACATATCTGCTGGCGAGCGAGCGCCACTTACGAGCCCCAGGCGCCTCGGGAGCTCACGTGATGTTCCTTTTGCCGGGAGAAGACAGCCTGATAGCTGACAGGGACGGGGAAACGGAATAAATGACGGAAGGTTTCCGCTAGGGCGCCTCGAAGGCGCATTAGGGAGCCTCGGGATCCCGATTCCCCCCCCTCAAACACGGGATGAAGAATTACTTTGTCAGCAAGTGGAAGGGTCAGCCATCACTGTCTAATGCGCGCCTTGATTAATCCAAAGCGTTGAGCAACATCACGGCCCATTCAGGGTGATGCTTAATTGCCTGCGTCATCTATCAGCCTAATGGCGGTGCGTCTGCTGGCGTGGGCACACGGTGGACAGGGGACACATAACGGCTCATCTCGAGCTGGAACAGCCGGATAAATGGCGGCGGCGGTGCCTGCAGCCCCGTGTTTACATTCACATCCAGAGTGTCCGCGAGCGTTAATGTATGTAGATTTCATTTCTGATGAGTGATTATTTGACTGCTCATTTTGCCCTGAGATTTATGGCGCTCTCTCTATCTCCCGACTGCAGCGGCACGCTTATCTTTAATAAAAGAGATGAGGACATTAATCAGGTTTTGTCGGCGGGCCCTTACTAAGACATTAAATGCATTGTATGGGGTAAGCAAACACGCTTCACGTCCTGCGTCGCCGGAGAGCGAGTTCCAAAGCGGCGGGTGGGGTCTCATTATATTTATCATAATTTCACATCTGCTGTTTTTGAACCAATGTACCATGAGCCCATAAAGTGTATTACAACTGTGCATAAATTCTGCTGATTTGTGGCTGGAGTGGCTAATTCCTTGAGTACATTCTAGAAAAACAAGCACTGAGCCCTGAAATTGCGATTCCATAACGGCTTTAAATTACCGACGGTGGAGTCTCGAGCTCGCCGGATGCGGCGGCGGCGGCCCTGTTATCGCGATGAGAGGCGTATGGGGGTATGGAAGGCAATAAAACCCGGGATGAGTGAGCCACATACTCAAACAAAATAAAGCCAGATGGGCTGTTACATGACGAGCGGAAGTAGATATCTTACGACGCCATCTCATTGTTGCCTTTTAACCGCGAGGATGCATTGAAGGGGAGACTCTGGTTCTTCTTCAGGCACACATTAGAGTCCACGGATGACTGGCAGAATTAAATGATTATATCCACTAGTACAAGGGAAGGTATTCCACGGAAGAAAACCTGGAAAGTTCCAAACACAAAAACACTAGGGATGTTGACGATAAACCAATTCCGGTTTGAGGATATGACCATTCAGATTCACCGGTACATTACTCCAGTGTCGGTTGTAATTATTTTTGGAAGAATCAATTGTGGAGACCGGTTATTGCGAGAGAAGCAATCGGGTGACAGTCTTACAGACATAAACAACGCGTGTGACTGGGCCGCCAGCGAAAGGATTGCCGCGCATGCTCCAGAACTTGCCGTGACTGCAGCCAACCGGGCTATCTGGGTGAGCCACCTACCGTGGCCAAGGAAGGTGCATCGTGGGCGGACATGCTCTCTGAGAAGCCCCGCTGGAGCTATGGGTGTCAGGAGAACCAGCGTAGCCCAAGTTTGGAACATCTTTGGATTAAGAAGGCAGCCTGACCTCTCGGCCAGACGCTTTGCTTCTAGATGATTGGATGATCTGTCTGAGGCGGAATCCCTTTTGGATTGACAGTGAAATTAGCAAATCATGGGTCTTGGAGTATAAACCTCCACCTGGAGCATTTTCTAAGTTTTACATTCAGTTGTTCTCAGCTGAACCGGTCCCCGGAAACTTTGTCTTTGTTAAAAATGACCAGCGACTCTTTGTCACTGCAGTTTATTTCCGCAGAGCAGTGAAAAAGCCTCAAAACAACTGTCAAATGACCTGAAAACAAAGATTGTTCAACATCATGGTTTGGGGGAAGGATACAAAAAGCTAGCTCAGAAATTCCAGCTGTCAGTTCTCACTGTGAGGAAAATAGTGAAAGACCACAATCAGAGTTCTGATTAAGGCCCAGAGTGGCAGGCCAGGAAAGATCTCAGACAAGCAAAAGCGAAGGATGGGGAGGACAGTCAAACTCAACCCACAGACCAGCTCCAAAGACCTACAGCATGATCTTGCTGCAGATGATGTCACTGTGCATCGGACTATTCAGCGCACTGTCAGATACTGTCGACCTGAATCCAGACCTTCATTGGAAGTGGTATTTCTGCAAAAAGAAGATCTACTAAATGTTTTCTGCTGGGGTGCCCAAATGTACGCACCTACCTAATTTTGTTTAAATAATTATTACACACTTTTTTTTTATCCAAAAAACTTCATTTCACTTCAAATATCACTGTTTGGCTGATGTATGATATATTTAACTGAAACTGCTGACCCAAACTACTAATCTTGAAAGGAAAATCTTGAAAATGATCAGGCATACCACTTTAACTCCGTCATAAATACCACTAAATGCAACGTCTAGGTTATTTTTAGCATAATATTTAGTTTGATTCTGCAAAAATGCTTGTTAGACAACATCACGTCTTGTCAAAACATCTTCCCGCGGGAAAATGTTGGGTGAGACAACAACCCTCTGCTGGAGTCATAGCTGCGGCCGTCTATTTACTTACCCCGCGCAGATAGCGCCATCAAACGCCTTCCTATTCGAGCAACCATCGGTAAAACCAACGATTTACAACTTAAAACATTTTTTTGAAAAATCTGCGAATATGAGGGAGAGAATGCGGCGTATTTGACGAAAACAGCTTTTCAATAGAAATGTTGCATTAAATTCTACACGGTGAACACATTTGTTAGTCAAAAAAAGTAACATTTATTCAGAACCTCCCTGACGGCCACTGTGTACCGGCTTGGATGAATTTTTAACGCGACTATGCTTTTTTCCACGCCCCGGCCAGTCATTTGTGGTCAGCGAGTGTTTCCGTATCAGGTAAATGCATATCTTTGCCACAGAGGCGGCGTGCACGGGCAGGGGCAGGGGACCAATCACGCAAAGCAAACAGAAGAAGAAAGAGAGACATGCCAGGTAATAACGAGAAGCTTTCGGTCGGCCTTGTACCGAATGTACGGAAAAACAGCAAAGGGCTCGAGCACGAGAGGCACTTAGCTTTGAAAAGTTATCTTTTATTTACGTTTTGCATGTTTAGTCAAAGTACTTAAGACCGAATCAACAGCGCCTCTGCTGCTTGTATTGTGTTCTGGACTCATATAGAGAAGCTAGACACAATGACCCGCACAGGAAGCTTCCAGACTCTGCGTCTTTTCCTGTACTGTTTTCCTGGGTTTCCTATTGGTCTGTGTCATTTACTCCACCCCCGGCCCTCCTCCAGGTACGCCTCCCGCCGAGCCCACTTTGCTGTGATTGGTCACTACCAAGCGCACCCCAGAAGGACTTCCGGGCAGCTGCCGAACCCCACTTCTTAATGTTGCCGTTACATGGACTGATTTTATCAGCTATTTCCATTACACAATCGCTTTTGTTCCATTGCCAACACAAAATAAACAAATTTGGACTCTTATTAACTGTTATTTACAGCTTGCTCTTCAGACTCTTCAACACGACCAAGTGACGTTGGAAAGGCAACGGACTTCAGCAACCGTTTGGCGGATAGTCCAGCTTCCTATTGGCCCATCCATCCATCCATTTTCATCCGCTTATCCGAGGTCGGGTCGTGAGGGCAGAAGCCTAAGCAGGGAAGCCCAGAGGTCCCTCTCCCCGGCCACTTCGTCCAGCTCCTCCCATAGGATCCCGAGGCGTTCCCAAGCCAGCTGAGAGACATAGTCTCTCTAACGTGTCCTGGGTCTTCCCCGAGGCCTCCTACCGGTTGAACATGCCCTGAACACCTCCCCAGGAAGGCGTCCAGGAGGCATTCTAACCAGATGCCCGAGCCATCTCCTCTGGTTCCCGTCAATGCAGAGGAGCAGCGGTTCTACTCCAAGTCCAAAAAAACTCATTTCGGCTGCTTGTACCCGAGCGATGTTGACAGATGTAGCGTCTTGCTGGCCGGGAATCAGCAAATCGAGCCGCTTCTTCCTGATGCTTGCCTCTTTAGGAAAGCTAAACAAAATTAGCTTTCCCTCACAGGCGAACATACATTTCCTGGGAGACATTGCTAAACTTCGGTCATATAAGGACGTCTGGATTGCGTGACTTCACTGGAACTGTGTCCAAAAACCCTGTATCCAAAACTGCGTTCAAGGCTGTTATTATCTGACGCGTTGGCATCGTTTAACACGGGAATACGACATTTATGGGTCAGAAAAAGATTGATAATTGGTTATAATGCAAGCCTTTTTGCCTCTGACTCGTCCAATTTTATCTGCCCTTGGATCCGATCCTATTTCAAGTCGTCTTGTTTGGTCCGGAAACTCTTTGTGTGCTCTCACGCGCTGAATAAACAGCGTCCCAAAAAAAACAATAGGCGGTTTCTCTTCTTGCCGGCGTGTGATGACGGCACGGGTGGGACGTGCGACGGTCGGCAGGTTGAAGGGCGAAGATCCGGCGGTTTCGTTGTTGTTACGAGAAATATTAACTACTAAATCCTGCTCTTTCATGGTTGATTACAAACTCTTAATGGTTGAAAAAATGCATATTTAAGCAAATGTCCATATTTTGGGCATAAATTAATTAAAATGGAAAAGTGAACTAAAATGTTTTGAGAAAAAGTGATGGCACCTTCCCTGACTTCTTTTTTTTTTGCATGTTTGTCGCATTTAAATGTTTCAGGTCATCAAACAAATTAAAATATTAGTCAAAGGCAACACAACTGAACACAAAATGCAGATTTTAAATGAAACTTTTCATTATTAAGGGAGAAAAAATAATCCAAATCTACATGAAAAAGTAACCCCCCCGCCCCTCCTCCTGTTAAAACATAACTAAACTGAGGTTAATTGAGAACTGTCAGTCTGGAAAAGCCATTTTTATAGCTTTGGGACTGCAGCAAACCACAATGAGAGCCATTAACCACAAATGGAAAAAATATAGAACAAAGGTGAACCTTCCCAGGAGTGGCCGGCCAGCCAAAATGACCCCAAGAAATCAGTGACGACTAATCCAAGAGGTCACAAAAGACCCCACAACAATGCCCAGAGAACTGCAGGCCTCAATTGCCACAGTTAAGGTGGCTTCATTACTAAAAGTAACATCTCAGAAAAATCATAACACATCAAATCATAACAACAGTAAAATATGGTGGTGGTAGTGGGACATTTGCTGCTTCAGGTTCTTGAAAACTTGCTGTGATAAACGGAACCATGAATTCTGCTGTCTACCAAAAAATCTTGAAGCAGAATGTCCGGCCATCGGTAGGTGTCCTCAAGCTGAAACCAACTCGGGTTCTGCAGCAGGACAATGATACAAAACACACCAGCAAGTCCACCACTGAGTGGCTGAAGAAAAACCGAATGAAGACTTTGGAGTCGGACCCGGATCCTATTGAGATGCTGCGGCATGACCTTGAAAAGGCGCTTTATGCTGGAAAAGCCTCCAGTGTGACTGAATGACAACAATTCTGCAAAGATGAGTGGGACAAAATTGTTGCTGCTAAGGGTGACCCAACCAACCACTTATCAGCTTTAGGCATTTAGTGTTCAAGTGTTGCCGTTGACTAATATTTACGTTTCCATTTGTTTTATTTTATTTTTTATTTTTTTGCGTGACAGGACAGGAGTGAGGCTTAAAACATCATCTTCCTTGGCGTGCGATTCTCTTGATTAAAACATCCCAGCTTTAACGTCCATCAAATGTGTTCATTAGAAAGTTATGGTGAAGAAATATCGAAAGTATACCCCAAAGTGTCATTTTTATTGCGAAACGAGACGGGATGATATCATCTAAAAAGGACGTGATCATATTCAAGTCTTGTCCTCCAGCATTATCTGGGAGCTCATAAAGAGATGAAATTTAATATGACGCTTTCCGTCAATTTAATTGAATTTTAATTGCCACTTTGGACAGAAGGTTTAGATCCACCCAATAAAATGTTCAACTTTTGGGTCTGTCTTTTGGGTCTGCCGAGCATCCGGGAGTATAAAAATGTATGTTTATGGCAAGCGATGTCTGTGCAGTTTGAAAGGAAAGCGCTGGACAAACACCCCCGAAGCTGCCGATTCCATTAATTACGCCGCCGCGTGAGGAGCAGTCGGTCACCTTCAGAAAGGAAGGCCCTTTTTAATGCGCCGGCGCTATAAATATTTTCAAATGTCACACCTTAGGAAGGCGGCGTCAGGCCAGGGCCGGGTCGGTAAATCAGGAGCGGGAAAGAAAAGATGGCTCTTTGGTATTTTAGAAATAATTACTAGTACAAAAGAGGTAATGAATTATGGTATGCATTACACTAAAACACACCATTAGGGGAGGCTTCGCTTATAAAACGGGTTGGAATCCCTCTATTGCCCTGAATACCAACTTCCTATTGTTCATCACTCATAGATGCAAAGAAACGTGATGTGATAACGTCAATCGACGCCAATTAATTGACTCTAACTGAAGGTCAAAGGGTCATTGACACGGTTTATCAACTTTGCCGAAACATGCAAAGCAGGGGTGTCCAAAGGGGGCTTTTTGAGGCCCGCAGCACATTCTAAAAACATCATTTGTCAAGAAAAGTAATAAAAAAAAAACAAAAGTAAACAAAAATGATAAATCGTCAATCATTTTAGTTGTCATATTGCAATATTAAGAGAAAAATAGCTTATTTGCAATGCCATAATATAATAAGAAACAGAACAACAAAGTGATAATGTTAACAGAATAAGGTCAAATGTCGTGCTACTCGGCTGCAACCAGCAGGGGCGCTGTTGATCCTGTTTCAATCATTTCTTCGGTTTAGGTCAGGCAGAAGTTTCTGTCTTTTGAGACCCTTGGTGGTTTCAATCCACACCGCAGGTCAATTTGGATTTGTTTTGCTCATATGTGACCTGTATCTGGTTTGTTTTAGGGTTAGGGGGTCCGAATGTCACTTTTTGGGGACTTCTGTGCACCCCTTAGTGTGCAAGCGCAGCACTTCCAGCACACATGCATGGACGTTACACACAACTGCAAGTCTCATTTTGTGGTCATGTTAATAAAAAGATCAAATTTTTACAAAAAAATCTGAATTGGGTGTCATACCTTGCAGTGCAAACGCAGTCTTAAGCAATTTGAGTTTGGGGTGTCCCTCAGGGTTCAGCTCTTGGTCCTTAGTTGTTTTCATTACGCATTTTGTTCCAAATTATTTGCCGTTGTTTCTTCAGAGGCGATCAGAAGGTTTTGAACCAACGGCTCCATCCAATTGTATTATTAAGAAATCGCCTCCCAAATCCACACTTTTATGCTTGGGCTCTCAAACGTAAAATGCTAATTTGATCCGTTTTTTACTCATCACTAGATCTGCCGTAAATACAGTCCTAATAATCAAAATTCAATAAATATAAGCATATAAAGGAATCATTTTTTTCCAGTGCATCAATTAAAGAGCTTTAGTTTTTCTCTTAATTCTCTTAACAGCCTTACCCCTTAAGGAGTAAATGTTAAAAGGCAACTAGAAAAGTTTATAGGGAATTTATGCCACTTTCTCAGGACTTTTGCCCTGAGAAGTACAGTAGATCGGAGATGAATGTAGGCCAGCTAATGTCCACTGTTACTGCTATCATGTACAGTTATAAATCTGCAGCAACCCAACCTAGGCTTCTGCACGGATGGAAGGAATTTATCCTCTATCCCTACAGGGAGAAGGATGACATGGCCCTATCATTTAAGGCTCATAAAAGTCTAAATTAAATATCAAATGGAAACGCTGATGGATAGCATCCCGACCGCAGCACAGCCGCCCACGCCCTGCTGCCTGAAACGACAGGTGCTCCTCAGGACTTTGCCAGGCTGTGGGTTGACTGTACCAAATAAGAGTCACGTGATAAGCAGTCATCATCGCCCTTGCAAACATTGCAATACGTGTGTATGTTTGAATGGGGATGACACGATTTCCAAGATTTTCCTCCTTCCGTTAGTTGTTTGGATCAGCGATTTGTAGTGAAATATATCATATAACAAAATGTTTTTAGGATTCACAGAAAGTGTGCAATAATTATCTAAACAAAATTAGGCACGTGAAAACCTTTGCGTACCCTTGTTGTTTTATTGATTTCAATACCTTTAGCAAAAATTATTGGAACACAAAACTGCACTGGTAAGCTCATTGACCCTTGACATACATACACACGTCATGCCAGTCACCAGAAAGGGTATTTAAGGTGGCCCAATTGCAAGATGTTCTCCTATTTTCATTTTCTACCGAGTGTGGCAAGACGGGCACTTCAAAACAACTGTCAAATGACCTGAAAACAAAGATTGTTCAACCTCATGTTTAGGGGGAAGGATACAAAAAGCTAGCTCAGAAATTCCAGCTGTCAGAGAACCACAGAGAGGTAATGAAAGCCACAAGCACAGTTGTGGCCCAGAGTGGCGAGCCAAGAAAAATATCAGACAAGCAGAGGCGAAGGACGGAGAGAACAGTCAAATTCAACCCACAGACCTCCTTAGACCTACAACATGATCTTGCTGCAGATGGCGTCACTGTGCATCAGGTCTACTATTCAGTGCACTTTGCACAAGGAGATGCTGTATGAAGAAGATGCCGTTTCTGCACACATGCCCAAAAAAGATTTTTAGATTTATAAAGGAAAATCTTGAAAATGATCAGGGGTGCCCAAACTTTTGCATATCACTGTATATAACCCCCGCGAGTCAAAAAGTTTGCCCACCCCTGAGATAGCCCCTCGTGCGAGTTAAGAGAGCAATTTATCACATGAGACGTAAACCCACTTGAAACATTTTTCTCCATCCTCAGCAGAAGAAGTCTTCAAAAAGATTCCTGCCACCTCATCTCGAGACGTGATGCTCAAGCCAAAAGGCACCACAATGGCGGCCGCTATCTCAATGCGGGCTAAAACTGCACATTACGAGTCATCAATTGTCGTCCCGCTTTGTATCATCCCCTAGAGAAAATCCCAATCTGGTCTCGAGCCCACGGCTGACGGACACCCCATTATTCACCGCCGCTCTTCCTCAGCTCCGAGACGAGGAGCGGGGGGGGGTGGGGGTGGCGGCGGGGTGGGATAGGCATAAAAACGACGGCCTTAAGATGAATCCTCACGCTTTATTCTGCCGCCTCTTGAATCCGAATGAAATAGAAGAGTCCCACTTCCCCTAATCAAAAACGTTGGCATCATCTCTCCTCCTCCAGCTTGTTCCGTTTGCTTGTCCTGTGAGTAGACCCCGGGGAGGGCGATGAGAGGGATCAGAATTTGCCGTCTTTGTACTCGTAACAAGTGGAGCACAATTGGACTGAGCCGGGGTCCGCCCATCAGGAAGGGGCACCCACTTGTCTTGCTACTGATGCTTTTCCAATACGCTACCGGGTACCTCGGACCGATTGAGTAGAAGTTGCTTCATTGATCGTTTCATGAAAACTATTTGCAGATTCAGCAAACAAAACCGCCAGCCTTGTAACGACTACGGAACATAGCGGGAACCTGTGAGAAGAGGTCCGTCTGAAGAAACGTCCGAAGGGGCTACCCGGACGGGAACATTCTCAGGTCAAAACGGCAAAGTACACATCCGCACGGAAACGGCTACCAGAGCGGGAAAATCGTTTGCGCACGGACTAGCAATCTTTAAAAGTGATAACTCCAGCGACCCGTCTCGGTCACATGACCAGAAGTGAGAATAGCTAGATTACCAGATACTTTATTAATCGCCAAGAATATTCCATTCCATTTTCCTCCGCTTATCCGGGTCCGGGTCACGGGGGCAGCAGCTTCAGTAGGGAAGTCCAGACTTCCCGGTCCCCAGCGACCTCTTCCAGCTCCATCGGGAGGACACCGAGGCGTTCCCAGGCCAGCTGTGAGACATAGTCCCTCCAGCGTGTCCTAGGTCTTCCCGGGGGCCTTCTCCCGACTGGGCATGCCCGAAACACCTCACCAGGGAGGCGCCCGGGAGGCATCCGGACTAGATGCCCGAGCCACCTCAACTGGCTCCTCTCGATGTGAAGGAGCAGCGGCTCTACTCTGAGCTCCTCCCGGATGGCCGAGCTCCTCACCCTATCTCTTAGGGTGAGTCCAGCCACCCTACGAAGGAAACTCATTTCCGCCGCTTGTATCCGCGATCTCATTCTTTCGGTCATGACCCATAACTCATGACCATAGGTGAGGGTGGGAACGTAGATCGATCGGTAAACAGAGAGCTTTGCCTTCCGGCTCAGCTCTCTCTTCACCACGACGGTCCGGTACAGCGACCGCATTACTGCAGATGCTGCACCGATCCGTCTGTCGATCTCACGCTCCAACCTTCCCTCACTCGTGAACAAGAACCCGAGATACTTGAACTCCTCCACCTGAGGCAAGACCTCACTCCCAACCCGGAGGGTACAGTCCACCCGTTTCCGACTGAGAACCATGGCCTCGGATTTGGAGGTGCTGAGTCTCATCCCAGAAGCTTCACACTCAGCTGCAAACCGCTCCAGTAAACGCTGAAGGTCACAGCCTGATGAGGCCATAAGGACCACATCGTCTGCAAATAGCAGAGACGAGATCCTANCAATCTTCAGGTGAGCTGTGAATTCGCACTTGCAGTCACCTGAGCCTCGATGCCGCCACGCCTCGACCCCCATCACTTAGCAGAGAGGTGCAAATTTGTTATGGCCTGGGTGTTAATGAAGCGCGGGCTTTGCGGGGCTAATGAGGAGGTGCTACCACGGAGATGAAGCGTGCTCCAAAAAAGGTAGGCTTCCACCGCTGACCGCAAAGAAGCAAAAGTATCCGTTTTTTGGGACCATGGTTCCTGGCTTCCATCCAAGTCCAAATGTGCAGCAGCCAAAAGACAGGAGGCGGCCAACCTGCCCCGGGCCGTGCGAGTGGAGGTGTGGGCGGCTACTTGTGCAGGCCACCGGGGGGAAGACAGAACGCAGCGGCACGCCGACGAAGGAAGGAGGAGGGAGGAGCGAGCCTCCTGCTTTTTCACCCCTTCATCCCCAAATTGGCAGCTGGCAGGCAAATGAATGCGGTGTGAAGCGAGCCCACTAAGGTGCAGGGTCCTGCTGTTCGGGCAACAAAAGGAGCTCCGTGCGAGACATCTGCTGTTGCGTTATTAGAACACGTTCAAGTCACGCGCCTCGGAAGCCGGACGTCCTTCGAGTACGTCACCGTTTGCTGCTTTTGTTCAAAAGGCGAAGCCATTTTGCAGTACTGCCCGTTTGAGAAAGGAAAGCGGGGGGCTGTGGAGAATCCGCCGGCACAAGTGCACCCTTCCAAGGGGGTAGAATTCAGGTAGATGACAAAAGACCATTGCTGCTGTTCCACTGCACGGCGCTGGCCCTACTCGCTGGGTTTTGGGTCAGTCCGTTCTCCAAAAAAACGCACTCCATTGTCATGAGACCCAATCAAGAACAGTGAAGGAGACCGGTAAAGGACTGAGGGTAGCAGGAAAATGGACTGCTGCAGCAAAGAGGACACTCTGGAGAATAGACAAGATAAACTGCGGTGGAAGAACAAAGAGGGTCCCCGGTGTTTGCAGTGGTGTGAAAAAGTTGCCCCCCTTCCAGATTTCTTTTTTTTTTTGCATGTTTATCACACTTAATGTTTCAGATCATAAAAAAATGTAAAGATTACTCAATGACAACACAATCCAACACATAAAACATAACATAAGTGTGATGAATTGAGAACTACCAGTCTGGAAAAGGTTATAAAGTTCTTTCAAAAGCTTTGGGACTCGAGCAAACCACAGTGAGAGCCATTATCCACAACCAAAATGACACCAAGAGGGCATTTTTATCCAAGAGGTCACAAAAGACCCCACCATATCCAAACAACCGCAGGCCTCATTTGGCTCCGTTAAGGTCAGTGTTTATGACTACAAAATAAGAAAGACACTGGGCAAAAACGGCCTGCGTGGGTGCATAGAGTTCCAAGACCGAATCCACTGCTGAACAAAAAGAGCACTAAGCTGGTCTCAACTTTGCCAGAAAGTGACGTGACAAAAGTTGAACTTTTTGGAAGGTGTCACATTATATCTGGTGTAAGAGTAACGCCGCGTTTCAGGAGAAGATCATACCAACAGAAAAATATGGTGGTGGTAGTGTGATGGTCAGGGGTTGTTTTGCTGCTTCATAAGACTTGCTAACCGTGATTTCTGCCGTCTACCTAAAAATCCTGAAGGAAAATTGTCTGGCCATCCTCAAGCTGGAACCAGCTTGGGTTCTGCAGTAGACCAGTGATCCAAAAACACACCAGCAAGTCCACCTCTGAATGGCTGGAGAAAAACCCTGACCCCAATCCTACTGAGATGCTGTGGTGTGACCTTAAAAAGGCGCTTCATGCTGGAAAAACGTCCATTGTGGCTGAATGACAACAATTCAGCAAAGATGAGTGGGCCAAAATTCCTCCCCAGCTCTGTAAGAGACTCACTTTCTGACTACTGTATCAAACCAGTCACTCGTGTGGTCTTTGTTTGGCGTACTTGGAACTCCAGCCGCTCAGGTACTACAAATAGTACCTCATAGTACTTTTGTGTGCCTCCGTCCTTTCCCCGGCGTGAAGGTTGCACAAGCAGGAAGGGACGATCAACCACCTTCCTCAACCGCCGCGTGTAACCGAGATGACTTCCTCCGGGCGGGTGGCAGAGATCCAGATGTTCCCCCATCGATGTGTCTACGCGTGCACGCGCCGCGTCACGGCCCGACAGCACCCCGAGCCGGTGACCTCCCGACAGCATCACCACCGGAGCACTTTACACCGTAATGACTTGTATCGCCCGAGGCCCCGACACATCTGCGGCGCCCTTCCTCCACCTCCTTTCTCTTTCGCATTTTCTCCTGCTCACCACCGCTCTCGGGCAGGCGTCTCCCTCCGCTCCCTCGCCTTATCGCGACCACACCAAAAAACATGGCTCGCTTTGCCGTGACATCCACGGCCTATGGTAATATTGCAAATGTGCCGAAATCTGCAGCTGTGTATTGTTCTATATCAATGATCGATGTCTGTATCGCTGGCAGAGTATCATGATGATATCGTATCGAGAGTTTTTTGTGTGCTTTTAAAATAATTTCCAACTAACCCAAAGAAAGAGATTCTATAAGATTTTTTTAGGGACAGGGCAGTAAAACAAATTCTTAAATTAAATTAAATATACCAAAAATTATTATTTATGTGGTTTTATTTTCCACATATATAAACTGTAATTCGAAGTATTGTATTCAAATATTGATGTAAATATTGAATTTTTAAATACATATATTATATTTTAAATATTAATATGTTTTTACAATATTATTACATTTAATTGATCGAATAAATAATTTGTAAAATTATTTAATTATTTCAATTACCTAGCATAGGAATATGAAATGCAACCTACATGTTTCAAAATTAATCTAAGTAATATATACATATAAATATTTCAAATACTACCTTTTTTAATAGTTTTTTCCCCGCTAATTTTTTATTAAAAAAATATATCATCAAATACATGTTATATGTATAAAAAAATTACAAATACTACTTAATTTAGCATTTTTTACCTAAAAACAATTATGGTTTAAATATAAAAATATATACATATAAAAAATAGTTTTTTTGCCCGCTAATTTAATTTAAAAAATATATATAATTAAATACATGTTATATGTATAAAAAAACAAATACTACTTAATTTTGCATTTTTTGTCTAATAATGATTATGGTTCAATTAAATAATATATACATATAAAAATTACAAATACCACCTTTTTAAATAGTTTTTTTGCCCGCTAATTTAATTTAAATATATATATATATATATAATTGAATACATGTTATATGTATATAAAATTACAAATACCACTTAAATCATCATTTTTTACCTAAAAAGAATTATGCTTCAATCAAACAATATATACATGTAAAAATGATAAATACCATGTTTATCATTTTGCACATAAAATGAAAACTATAACACAAGTCATTAGTATTACTTTAATTGAAAAATAATGCACAAATAAACATAATTTTTCCACGAGGGTTTTGCAGCACGTGTTGATTGCATTACAATATATACTGTATTGTGTGATAGTGTGTGAGTCATAAATGATGAATGAAAATCTCTACCAACATCAGCTTTACAGATGCCATGTCTGGTCTACAGGCGGTGCTACTATTGGAGAATATTTTTAAAAAGGCCACGCATAGGCACACAGTGGAGATGCGTTAACAAATGATTTGTTCATTATTCTAGAGAATTTACGCCAGTCGTTTCCCGGATTTCTATGCTCCTGCGAGCACGTCCACACACACACACACACACACTCCCACCCTCGCCACACACGGTGTCTTGTTTTCAGGTTCATTAAGCTCCAGTGTTAGCCGGAGAGGCTGACAGGATGAGGAAGAGTGCAGAAATCTCCCCCTGCAGGTATCCATTCACATTATCATGGGGAGAAAAGCCTTCGTCGTCAGTGCCCTTGTTGCGGCTCGGGGCGGGGCGGGGGGACCACTAATTAGTGAGACAAGAACTGCTTGAAAATAAGTCCATTACACCCGCGAGGACCCAAAAGCTTCAAGTACCTGGAATATCCACTAACAACCGTTTACCGCAATCTATCTCTTTTCTGCTGAGGGCAGTCTTTTTTTTTTTCCAAGAGGAAGTAGAAATGGAGGGCAGCAGAAGCTGTCAGTGATCATAAAGGGCTTCATGAAAATGATCTTCCAATTAGAAGCCGTGATCAAATGGCGCGTGAACGCCACCGTTTGGCTCTTGATGATTTCTGGGTCTTTCTATTCAAGTGCACGGGATGTATTCAAGTGCAAAAGAAGTTTTCTCCTCACCGATAATTAAGGTGGAAAAGCTCGCTTGCACATTTTGGCATAAATATGAGTTTGCACAAAATGTGCAAAAACATATTTAGTGGAAAAAGTGGCACTTTCTTGAAATGGTATACAAATGAACCTCAGTTAGTGTCAACAATCCGTTTGTACAAAGTTTCACCTAAGAAGGAATGCAAATCCAATGAATCTGTTCCAAACATGGGTTTATAGTTTTACATGCAGAAAACAATCGAAAATCCATATAAATGATTAATTAAAGGTTTAAATGAAGTTGAATACTGATTAAATATGTTATATATTGTGTCCAGGAAGTCACCAAAGTAACAGCCGAGTAAACAAACGCCTCTCCAGGTAGCTCGTCGTCTCCGTTTGGTATACTTTTCATCAAAGTTGTAGTCATGCCAAAATATTGCGCTGCTGCTGGATGTTTACGATATCCGAGTGATCTGTGCATTGGTTTTCTTTTCCAAACGAGGGAGGTTTAAGACACATGGAATCCCAGCTGGAGTTCTGTTCTTTGCCAGATCAACACCGACACCATATTTGTCTTTTGCTCAGGTCTCCGCTTTGATCACGTTTGCAAAATACCCAAACAGGAGCCAAAGAAAGCTGCAAGTGCCGGATTTTTAATAAAGATGGTGAGCAACAGTATTGAATCCAAAAATAACTCATAGCAAACCCAAAACACCATATTGTGCGCTAACTGAGGACTACGCTCAAACGGAAGGAAAATTTGGCATGAATTTTTGACGTGAACCAAAAAACACGCAAACAACGGGAATGCCTTTACTGCTGGGTCACCATAAGTTACCCCTTTTGTTTCTTATTTATATGCATTTAGAACTGTTCTATGCGTTGAAACCTATTCCTGCTCCGGTTGTACAAGGACTGAATGGCACGTAGTAGCACCCCACCAATCCCGTACAACCAGAGCACCCCATTTTTCCAAGTCCATAAAGCTCATGTTGACCGGTTGGGCAAACTCCCACATACCCTTCAGTACCATTGTAAGGAAGTAGAGCTGATCCAGTGTTCCACGACCGGGACGAAAACCACATTGCACCTTCTGTAGCCAAGGATTGACTAAAGGTCATAACCTTCTCTCAAGCACCCTGGAACAGACTTTCCCAGGGAGGCTGAGGAGTGTGATCACCCTATAGTTGAAACACACCCTACAGTCACCCTCCTTAAAAATGGGGACCACCACCCCGGTCTGCTAGTCCAGAGGTACTGTTTCCGTCTTCCGTGCAATTTTTAAGAGATGTGTCAGCCAAGACAGTCCCTCAACATCCAGAGTCTTGCGGAAATCAGGGTGAAACTCGTCCACCCCTGGAGTCTTACCACTGGGGGGTGTTCTGACTACCCCAGAGACCTCATTCAGGGGGATGCAACTGTCCGCGTTCGGGTCCTCAGACTCTGCTTCCTCTACGGAAGGTATATCAGTGGGATTGAGAGATTGAGTAACCTCCGGGTTGGGAGTGAGGTCTTTCCCCATGGGGAGGAGTTCAAGTACTGTATAACGTGGTCTTGTTCACGAGTGAGGAGAAGTTTGCGCGTGAGGTGGATGTACGGATTGGCGCAGCGTTTGCAGTAATGCGGTCGCTGTACCGGACCGTCGTGGTAAAGACAGAGCTGAGCCGGAAAGCAACCGGTCTATCTATGTTCCCATTCTCACCTATGGTCATTAGCTATGGGTCTCGACCGAAAGAACGGGATCGTGGATACAAGCGATGGAAATGCGTTTCTTCCGTAGGGTGGCTGGACTCACCCTAAGAGATAGGGTGAGGAGCTCGGCCACCAGCTCTAGTACTGGCTACTACTACTAGTACTGGCTCAGTACCGGTACTAGTAGAGAGATAGAGGCGCTTGGCTCATCCGGAAGGAGCTCAGAGTACAGCCGCTGCTCCTTCACATGGAGAGGAGCCAGTGGAAGTGGTTCTGGAATTTAGTATGGATTCCTGACGGATGCCTGCCTGGTAAGGAGTTCTAGGCATGCCCAGCCGGGAGAAGACCCTGGGGCAGACCTAGGACACGCTGAAGGGATTATGTTTCATAGCGGGCCTGGGAACACCTGGGGGTCCCCCCGTTGGAACTGGTAGAGGTGGCCAAGGACCAGTAAGTCTTGACTTCTACTGAGACTGCTGCCCCTGCGACTCCGGCTATGCGGAAGAAAATGGAATGGAATGTAGAACTATGAAAATGTTTTAATAAATGGGCTGACTTCCGGTGCCATTTTGGTATAAAAAAACCCAAAATTACCAAAAATATGCAAATGATTGGGGATCCACTGTACATTATTGTCTTTGTTTTGGGTTTTGTCCAGTTGGCCAAAATGTCTCCTTTTAAACATGTGGTGCTAAATATTACGTGCAATTTCCTACAAAACTGTGGGTTTTTTTTTTTAGAAATTGCAGATGATTTCCAAACATCTCCTCAGCAGGGACACAAGGTTGAACAAATATTTATGACATTGAAGATTTAATGTTGAAACGACGTTGCAAAATAGGTGCACAGTGGTGTGAAAAACTATTTGCCCCCTTCCGGACTTTTTATTCTTTTGCATGTTTGTCACACAAAAGGTTTCTGTTCATCCAACACATTTTAATATTAGTCAAAGATAACACAAGTAAACACAAAATGCAGTTTTTAAATGAATGTTTTTATTATTTAGGGGAAAAAAATCCAAACCCGCATAGCCCTGTGTGAAAAAGTAATTGCCCCTGCACCTAATAACTGCTTGGGCACCCTTAGCAGCAAAAACTGCAATCAAACGTTTGCCATAACTTGCAACAAGTCTTTTACACGCTCTGGAGGAATTTTGGCCCACTCATCTTTGCACAATTGTTGTCATTCAGCTTTATTTGAGGCTTTTCTAGCATGAAGCGCCTTCTTAAGGTCATGCCCCAGCATCTCCATGGGATTCAGGTCAGGACTTGGACTAGGCCACTCCGACGTCTTCATTTGGTTTTTCTTCAGCCATTCAGAGGTGGATTTGCTGGTGTGTTTTGGGTCCTTGTCCTGCTGCAGCACCCAAGATGGCTTTAGCTTGAGTTGACCAACAGATGGCCGGACATTCTCCTTCAGGATTTTTTGCTAGACAGTAGAATTCATGCTTCCATCTATCCCAGCAAGCCTTCCAGGTCCTGAAGCAGCAAAACAAGCCCAGACCATCACACTACCACCACCATATTTGACTGTTGCTATGAAATGCTGTGTTACTTTTACGCCAGATGGAACGGGACACGCAAAAAGTTCTACTTTTGTCTCGTCAGTCCACAAGATGTTTTCCCAAAAGTCTTGGCAGTCATCGAGATGTTTTTTAGCAAAATAAGACGAGCCTTAATGTTCTTTTTGCTTAATAGTGGTTTGCGTCTTGGAACTCTGCCATGCCGGCCGTTTTTGCCCAGTCTCTTTCTTTTGGTGGAGTCGTGAACACGGTGAGGCCTTAAGTGAGGCCGGCAGTTCTTTAGATGTAGCCCTGGGATCTTTTGTGACCTCTCGGATGAGTTGTCTCTGCTCTCTTGGGGTAATTTTGGGCCACTCCTGGGGAAGGTTCACCTCCGTTCCATGTTTTTGCCATTTGTGGATAATGGCTCCCACTGTGGTAATCGGGCCCGGGGGTGGCTACAGAAATTGAACTCGGGTGAGATAAACCACAGTTAAGTTATTTTTTAACAAGGGGGGTAATCACTTTTTCACACAGGGCCGTGTGGATTTGGAGTTTTTTTTCCCTCCCTTAATAACGTAAACCTTAATTTAAAAACTGCATTTTATGTCATCTTTGACTAATAGTTTACTATTTTTTATGAGCAAAAACATTTAAGGGTTAGGGTTAGGGTTAGGGTTAGGGTTAGGGTTAACCCTAACCCTAACCCTAACCCTAACCCTAACCCTAACCCTAACCCATGACAAACAGTCAGGAAGGGGGCAAATAGTTTTTCACACCACTGTATGTGTTTCATAAAGGGTTGAAATATGGACCAATCTCCCACCTCCTGACCTACTTCAACTGTTTATCGACGTTGTTTCAATGTCGCGTGCCCGCCGCGCCGTAACAACCAAAAACGACCAGCCTGCGCTACGTGCAGTTTTTTCTCCCAGATTTTTACGATCGGTCCGACCGCCATCTGCAAGTAGTCGGGCAAGTCGGCGGCGGTATTTACGAGAGTTGATTTAACTGCTGGATGGGGTCCTCTTGTGAAACACGAGCCAGTTCCAGCATTTAACCCCGCCATACTAATTTATGCGCCGTGGCATAAGGTACTTTATCACGGGGCTCTTTGGGGAGAGACGCTCATCTCATTAGGCGGGATTTAATGAAACGCAAGGATGCACTCTGTGGTCGAAACAAAAAAAGAAAGAAAAAAACAAAACACGTGGATGTCGAGTGTACGGTTCTGCAAGCCCATCAAAGTGATTCTTGCCCCGCCAAACAAGATCGTTCATCAAAATGCTTCTTATGGAATTTGTACCGACGCCGCACGCCGATAACGGACCACATCCTGCCACCGGCTTGATGTTCATGCATTTGTGCTGGCATCAGTAGTCCCGCGCATCCTAAGCACCGTCGACCCCTAGCTAAGATCTACCCGGTCCCTGAAACTCAGATCTACTGATTTGGGGCAAAGACAGGAGCAACCAACCAGCCGACCCGACGCAGAACATCACATAAATAGGTTGTTGGTCGCTAACCGAGTACTTTGGCAGTACGCGCCAGCAAAGAGCTGCATAAAAACACGGCCAGGATTTTATTCATCACTTTGGGAAGGCATTTCTTTCCCGGCAGTTTCTAAACTCAACTGCAGAGGGTACCTGGTATTTGTTGTATTTATTTATCCATATTGTTTTTTCTCATGTATCATACTCATTCTAATGCCTGAAGGGGATTTTACTGCAAATCAAGGATTAAACGCATATTATAGTACTTGTATCTATTATTGATTTGTATTTATTATATCAGTTTAATGTCTGAACGGACATTCATAAATTGTATTTATGTATTAATACAACTTAATTGTATTCATTATATCAATTTAAACCCTAAAGAGAATAAATACACTGGATTTATTTATTAATACACATTTTTATTTATTTATTCATTGGGAATTTTACTCCAAATTAAGGTTCAAATTGCAAAATTAAAATGAGTTTTATCTATTATCTATGAATTTAATGCCTGAATCAACAAATTGTATTAATACTAGTTTCTTTTTATTCATCAAAGAAATTTTAATGCCTGAAGGGAATTTTAGTCCAAATCAAAAATTCAGTGCACATTACAGTAATAGTATGTATTATTTAATTTTATTAGTTTAATGCTTGAAAGGAATAAACACATTATATCTGTTAATTCATAATATTGCATTTTTATTACTCATATTCATTTTAGTGCCTAAAGGGAATTTGACTCCAAATCAAAAAAGACAAGCATATGAAAGTAGTATTATTTGATTTTATGTATGATATTCATTTAATCGTATTTATTCATTCACATTTTACTTGGGCCGACGGGAATTTGCCTCCAAATTAAGGACTGCATGCATATGAATGTACAGTAATTGTAGTTCTACTTATTATTCAATTAAATAAGTTAATTTGCGGACGAATGCAATACCTGAAGACAATAAAGAAATTATTTATTCCTTATTATTATTTATTTATAACAGTTTTATTTATTTTTTAATCTATAATACTAATTTTAATACCCAAATGGATTTTTAGGATACATATTACAGTACTTGTATTCATTTTTATGTATTTTATTTAACTTATTGGAGGTAAATTCTATTTAAACTAATGCTATATTTTTAAAAATACTTTTTAATGACAAAATAGAACATATTTAGATATACTATGTACAGTAGTAAATGCAATTGCTATTACATACTACAACGTAACACTATGTATACTGTTTTTGTTTTTGTAATACAGAATATTTCATATCTTGTAGCATCTGTCATGAACTAAAGATCTCCAGTTGATTTCTTTCTTATTTTTTTTAGGGCCACTCAACCGTTTATTTGGGGCGCGGCGATAACAGCAGAGGCCCGAATGGAAGGCTGCCGAGCGGACACACTGAACTTCTACGGGAAGCCATTCTCGCATTTTTAAGAGGTAATTGCAGCGCCCCTCCCGATCGCTCATGGCTGACCTCATAGAGGAGCTGTCAACTTCCTGCCCTAATGCTCTCGCCGTCACCCCCCCGGCAAAATAAGAAAGAGATTCTCCTATTCATACTCGACCCAATACCATACCAATTCAACATTTTTTAATTTTTTTGTGGCGTGACATATCATTTCGTGTCATTTCGGGGGGGCGGGGTGGGGGCTTCTCAATGATTGCAATTAGGAAAGTGAACATTTTAGAGGCGAAAAGGAGCAGACGGCGCGTTTGTGCGAGGAGAGGTGAGGGTGAAAAGCGATTGAAAGGCCGTAATTATTGGAAATAGTCTGATAATGTGTATTATCATGTCATTAAATGTAAATGAGATGGAGCTAAAAGGCCCGCTGACAGTGGAGGACTTGTGACGTGCTGGAGGGTACCGAACCAAAAAAAGGGAAAAGGCTTTTTGGAGGCAAGAATTGTGGAGGGTTTGGGAGCGCAAACACTCAAGAACGAGGCGCCTTAGCAGAAGCTCTGAGGATGCAGCTGGGCGGTGGGCGGGAGCGGTCCTGATGCTGTGCGTGTGCGTGTTGCCGAGCAAGCATCATTCCAGTCCAGCTGCTTAATAAGCCCGTCTGGACGAGCAGCGCCCCTCCTCCCCGCAGGAGACATTACGCTGAATATTAATGGCCCGGTCCGAGACGTATGCCATTAAGTTCGGCCGGTCATTTCTCGCTGCCCTTTTCCACGCACTGTACAGGAGTTAATGAATCGTGGGTGAAACACGGAACTCGAAAGAAGCCGACGGAGAAATGGAGCGCCGGGGTCGGAGGCTATTTTTCAAAAATGAGGGATGAAGCAAAGAAACGTCGGCCGTAGATCTCAAACAAAATCAGATATGCACGATAGTAGACCACCCCGATGTATCCCAGCCATTTTTTTTGGTCAAATATGAGCATGTATCATAGAAATATGTGGTCTTTTTTTTTACTTCTAATTTAAAGCCCAAAAAGGACGGCGATGATTGCAGGGAGGCGGTTTCAGAAATGTGACAACTCATGACATACAGTCGCCTTCAAAATAAGAGCAGTCCAGTGTGACTAACCAGATGAATCGCTGGTATTATTATATTTTTATGGCTACATGGCAAACAAGTTAGCAGTAGGTGCGGGAGATTCTCAGAAAACAAACAAGACCCGGGATTCATGATATGCACGCTCTTAAGGCTGTGCAGTTGGCCAATTAGTTGAAAGGGGTGTGGCCTTCAATCAGCGATCAATGTAGTGAAAAATCAGGTGTGAATCAGGCGGACCCTATTTAAGGATGAAAGCGGCACTTGCTGAACATCATTTCTCTTTGAAAGACTGAGGAAAGTGGGGCCGTTCAAGACGTTATTCAGAAGAACTTTGAACAAAAAGTTGATAGGAGAAGGGAAAATGTTTGGCTGTTCAGCTAAAATGATCTCCGATGCCTTAAAATGGAGAGCAAAACCAGAGAGACGTGGGGGAAATTGAAAGTAAAACTATGAAAATGGATGGAAGAATAACCAGAATGGCAAAGGCTCAGCCAATGATCAGCTCCAGGATGACCAAAGACAGTCTGGAGTTACCTGTAAGTACTGTGACAGTTAGAAGACGTCTGTACAAAGCTAATCTATTTACAAGAATCCCCCATCCAGAAGAGGTTACAATTTGCCAAAGAACACATCAACTGGCCTAAAGAGAAATGGAGGAACATTTTGTGGACTGATGACAGTAAAATTGTTCTTTTTGGATCCAAGGGCCGCAGACAAACTCTGAATTCAAGCCACAGTACACAGTAAAGCATCATGATATGGGTATGCTTCTCCTACTAATTATCCCATAGCAGGGATCATGGCTGAGTTTGCATATGTCAGAATACTTGGAGAGGTCATGTTGCCTTATCCTGAAGAGGGCATGCCCTTGAAATGGCTGTTTCAACAAGACAATCACCCCAAACACACTAGTAAACCAGCAACATGTTGTTGTTATGGTATGGAAGGGCCAGCCCAATCCCCGGACCTTAATCCAATGGAGAACTTGTGGGGTGACATCAAAAATGCTGTTTGTGAAGCAAAACCAAGAAATGTTGATGAATTGTGGA
>QODF01000222.1:0-25364 GCA_024372805.1 Oostethus manadensis
AATTGGAGCGCTGAAGTCATTTACTTAGAAACATAATGTGCTTGGGTCACACGTGGGGCTGTCACGTGATGAACGAACGACTCAAACCCGAAGACTCCAAACAGGTGAACTGATTCCACTACAGAACATATAGGATGTTACGCAGGTGCGCATGAGCGACTGAACGAATCACTCCCCGAGACGATTCGTTCTTCCCGAGTCACATTTAAGATTCGTTTACGAACGACCCATCACTGGCACTTAAGACGCTGCGGTCCTTCCGTGTATTAGGAGGCGGTGGGGAAATAGGACACGTGCAGAAGTGCAGGGCTGCTTAATCGGGCTTTCGGTACTTCTTCTTACATGTATCTACTTGTTGCTTTACGGGCTGCTTATCAGCCTGCAGGAGCCCCCTGCACAACTGTTCCAGTGGCCAAACGGTGCTGTGGAACTCGTGGAACTGGTGAGTGGTTGTCTGTTAGCATCCATCCATTTCTCTGGTATAGCATTAGCATTAGCATTAGCATTAGCATTAGCATTGGCATCCCGGCAGGTAGTTTACACCTTTTTGGCAACCATTTGCATGTTTCTACGCAAATTGTTATCTTAACTAAACAACTGTGCTTAATTTATAAAGAGGCTTATCACCTTTATTGTTTGTTTAATTGATTTTTAAAAGTGTCAATGCTGTGAGCTTTATTCTCTGACACGTGCTTCTATTGAAGCGCTTTTTGACTGAAATATTGTTTGAACTTGTACTAAACAGAACAATGAATATGCGAGTGCAGTGCTGTTAGTCATCACACATGGATCCATACATAGATATGTGTGTGTTTAAGAAAAACGGATGTATAGGATGTTTACTGCAATTTGCAGGTTGCAGTGAATGAAGGCGAGCTAAAGACCAGGCCTAGAGCCCAGATTGGCAAAGGGTGTGAGGAACCGCAGTCACAGGTTAAACCCTCCCTGCCTGCCTGGCTGGTGGGGAGGGGGGGTCTTTGCCTCCTCAAACTAACCTCATTCAAACTTTTCCCACCAACAACTACCAAGCTTGTCTACAATAATCCCGTTTCTTTCCTGCGCATGTGCAGATGAATTCAGAAAGGCAGTAGCAAAACTAAAGCAGAGTTAGTCCAGTGGAGAAGGGGAGAGGAAAACTACCGGAGGTGTCATAACAATCACACAATGGCAGCTACTTGTCAGCTGCGGAGAATGCCAAGTTCTAAGCACCAAGTCCTCCTCAACCCCGTGGAGAGGTTAAAGTGTCACAGCACTATCAACCCACCCGTACCTACCACTCTTAGCGGTGAAGATTTCAAGGCCTTTTTTGGCAAAATTGCTGCTATTAGACACCAAATAAAGCAACACGGTGAACGTAGCGGAAACGGCAGTGACTTATTCCATCTCTTCTGAACTAGCCTCTACAACTTCCTCCTCAAACTTCTACTTGCAAGTTATCGCATTTGCTCACTAATCCTTGTTTTCACATTTGCTTGAGAGCACCAAACACGGGGCATTGAAAGGTGGAAGAAAGTTTTATTCTCCGATGAGATGGTCCTGATGGCTTCCAACGTTAGTGGCATGAAAAGGAGATCCCACCTGAGATGTTTTCCACACAGCACAGTAGAGGGGGTGCCATCATGATCTTGGGTGCTTTTTCTTTTAATGGAACAACGGAGCGTCAGATTGTGCCGTGGCGTCCAACGGCAGCTTGCTGCGGGCGGCATTCCTCATGACAACAGGACCACACTGCAGTTCACAATGGCCGCCTGACAAAGGACATCTTATTTCTTTAGGGGTGTCAGATTTTTATTGAGCTACGGTCTTAAACTGATGATCAGCGGAGTATTTTTGAAAAGGTAAAGACTCCAGAAAGTAAAGTGCATCAGCAGCTTGTTACATATGACGCGACAGCAACCAACTTTAAACATCTTTAAAGCAACATTTGCAGCAGCAGCAGCTTTATTTTACACCCCCAATGTGAATTGTAATGCAAGAAATGCTAACAGAGTTTTGGCACGTTGTTTTTCCAGCCACGTTGCTCCTATTTTCTAAATAGCAGAGGTGCACGTATTGAGGGGGAATGTAAACATTGGAGCACACGTCTAACGCAGGAAATGTTATTTTCTAGGCGCAAAATAACAAGATTAGCTGTTTTGGGGACATGAGCGCTTGAAGAAACAAGACATAAAGTGGTTTGTTCCTGAGAACATGGGAACACGTGTGTGGGGGGTGACTGCACCCGGGATCTACTTGGTGTGGTCCCGCACCCACTGACATAGCCTGGTACAGTACGCCCGTGGACTGACAGTGGAGAACGTTCGGCCCGGATATCTCAGCCTCTTCCACCAATACTCCAGCCTTTTCTTGAATGTGTAAACGGTGAAAATGTCAATGATGCCAATGAAGTAGCGGTGGTCAACGCCGTCGATGACGTGCTGTGCGTTTTTCACGTTGAGCAGTAAACGTCTGTTTTGGACGCTGAAGTCTTGAAGTCCTGTGGTTTCACCGCCAGCTTGGTGCTGGTGATGCGTTTCTTCGAGAGAGCCTTCTAGTGCTTGCCCTGGCTCCAAACGCTCCCCATCCCCCTCCGATGTCATGAGAGTGTGGTTATCTTCCGGGACGGTCCCAGGTACAGATGGGATGGCATGGCTCGGGCTGGTGCTGGGATTCACAGATCTAAAAGAAAAATTCTTATTGAACGCTCTTATGCACCCATGAAGTCAATCCAAACAATATTTTTGCAAATGCCAACATTTTGAAGCATAAATATGAGAACTGCATCTTAGCTGTGTGATTATAGATGACAAAGTAAATTAATATCTGATCCATTAATCATAAACTCTATTTTAAAATATCTCGACACCCGAAAACAATTCTTGTCCTTCAGTGTTGTTTGTCTTAAGGTGATTATAGTCTCATAAGTTTGTTATGTTGGGTAATACTAGCGTAGGTAGTGAACTCTAGGGTTGTTATTTCATGTCTAGAGGGCTCTAACAATGTAAAACTGTATTTAAGGTTGTAAAGAAGCGTTTCATGCCCCAACTACCAAAATGTTGGATTTCTAACGAAGGAATGCTGCTCTTCTGGAACCAATTAACTGTGATAAACGAGGGATTAGTGTACATCATCCTTTACCGACGTCATGTTTAGAGAAGACGAGTTCAAAACTTCCCTGTTGTCATTTTTACGCTACTTTGTGCAGCGTTCACACTTCCGCTTCAATGAAGGCGCAAGTGGACCCATAGCATCTCTTCTGCAAGCGGTCTTGATTAGCGCAACTGAGCCTGTCAAACCCGTCTGGTCCTGCCCTGCACACAACCATTTTGAACCGGGCCCCACCGAAGGAAGAGTCAAGAGCACGAGGTTCCGAGCCGTTAACTGGATGTCTAGCGCAACTCTTTAGATGTCAGAGAGTGAGCTGGCGTCCGTTACACCTGAGGAGTGTTGATAACCCAACCTTACTAACCGTTTAGTTCTCTTGATAAGTGAAGCAAAAGAGAGCGCGTGATGACGCTCGTCTTGTTGTAGAGGCTGATGGGCGAGGAGAAGACTGTAGTCCAGCACATTCAGGCTTTGGAGAAAGTCCGTGTCAATCTCCACCTGCTGCAGGAGCCACGAACACTGCTGGCCTGTGCGCAGACATGTCATATTTGTTGTCATTTGTGTGAAAATCCCCGCTCTGTTACCATCAAATGGCAAAAAACAATGTCATCCAACTCGTTTAAAGAAGTACTCTTTACTTGCGAGACATTTGCACGCTTACGCCAAACGCTTTCCAGCCAGGGCCACGGGCATATCGTACGTATTAGGGGTGTATCAATTCGTCTCAACTTCGAATAATATCACGATTCGTAGTTGCCGATTGGATTCTGGCACGATATCGGTTCATTTAGAACGATACCATCCGGGACCTTTTTAGCCACATGACGTGACGCAGGCGCCCCGATCAACAGACACGACTAATCGACTTACGATAAATCCAATTGTCCCTTCCCTCCCAATGTTGCTGTTTTTTTCAGTTTTCCAAATATTTCAGCTAATTATTACACATATATATTCTTATTAATACTGCGTATAAATACAATAATATATGAATGCTGTTATTATTGATATATATATATATAATAAATATTCTTATGAATTTTCCCATGAGTACTATTCAGATACACATACATTGTGTATTTATGGCTTTGATGAACTCTCAAACTCACAAAAAAAAATGTAGCTTTGATCACAAATTTGTGAACTTGCTGGGCCTTCAATGCTGAATCGTGCAAGGATCTGCTACATACACAATTAGTAATACATATGAAAACGCTTTCACCTACCTAGCGTAATGTACTGGCCTTCAAAGTTGAGGTCTTTGAGAACCACGATGATCTGGCATCCCTCAGGGACAGGGTTTGTCCAGCGACTTACTTCACAGCCTTTAATGTCGTACCTAGCAACACACGCACTTTCAGATGGGCCATGTGGGAATCTGAGAAAACATCTCTTTCCACATCACACTTAGAATTTTGAGGCTTCAATGTATCTTGTTTTTTCCAAAAATATGAACAAATCATGCTCTTGTGGTTAAACACAATTATTCATCCATCCATCCATTTTCTATGCCGCTTACCCTCTTTTGACCCACGACAATTAATATTTAGGCAAATTTTACATATTTTGAAAAAGCAAACTATGAGGCTGTTATTTCATGTCTAGAGGGCTCTAACAATGTTCAAAACCCCTTCTTTAGAAGATCATAAACAAGTTTTCTGTGCTCTGACTACAAAAGTATGTCATTGAGAAATCAAGAAATTCACGTATCCCGGTCGGTTCCGGAACCAATTACCCACGCTAAACGAGGGATGACTGTAGTTCATAAAAGGAAACACTGATATGACAAACTTAACACCGTTTGAAAGCTAACGTTTGATTCTTCCAACAGTGAAAGTGTCATAAAACTCGCTGAACAAGCAGAAAAAGTTATTTCACATTTAAAGTCGTCCCTCCCCACTTTGTGCTTCGACTTTCACAACTTCACTCTACCACGGTCTGTCAAAAATATACAAATATATTTCATATTAATACAAATTATATTAAACATGATTAGTAAATCATGTTTTGTGGTGGAATACAGCCTATTAGTCCAAAACTGTGTATTTTTATTTATTATTAGCCTCTAAATGAAGCATTTTCAAGCATAAAAACGGCAAAATGAAGCAAAATACAAATGTGAAGCTATTAGAAGATGCATTCAAAGAGGTCAAAATATGTAGTATTCTACACTGGTCACTAGGTGTCAGTAATTTTACATCAAGCAAGAAGTCCTGGAAAGAAACAACAAGGAAGTCTCGATGATAACACGTGTGGGTGCAAAGGTGCCTACAGGGGTGTTGTTATTTTATGTCTAGCGCTAGAATTTGTCACTATAATGCCCAAAGGGAAGCCAAATGGATGGATTCATTTATAGGTGTGCACCATCTTGTCACCATTGTTCCGTAAATGACTTTCTACTCTCCTTTGCCTTGACCAGCACAAATCAGTGTGTTGGAACAAGAGAGAAGTATTGCACAATATTTTATCACGCTAATCTGGCATATTCATAAAGTTGTAAAGAAATGTCATATGCTCTAACTGCAAAAGTATTCCATTTATGAATAAGGAAACCTACTAAGTTCATAGTTGTTAAGCGTGACTAAGGAGTGAATGAATAACGGTTCAATGGGAAGTGCTATGGGAACCTTAAAATACTTAATATTCTTAATATCATCCTTTATGAATATTATTTTACCTAGTAATTAAAAGAAGTGTATATATAAAGTTGTAAACAGGTTTTCTATGCTACATTTATAAAAAAGGAATCCTACTCCACGGATATTCCCGTAAAACAAGCAGGAGCGTTAACGGCAATAAACGAGGCATGACTGCATTTTGATCTTTTTGCAAAGTTCCCGGAAAAGGAATTTTGTGTTGGATTTCATTATCATATACGAGCAAGAAGCCAATCTTACCTGGCACTGATTCGATCATCTGGATAAAACACACTTTGCATGACAATGAAGTATTTCTGCAAAGTACAAGGAAATGTGTGTCACGAGGCGGCTTGGCTACTGTGAAAAAACATCGTTATGTTTACGTACCTTTTGCTTGTATGGAACTTTGATGCCGTGAACACCTAGCAAAGACAATCACACGCGAGAAAGGCATGAATAGAGGCTGGAGATGCACTTGGACGGTTCGGGTATGAGGCGCACACGAGAAAAAAAAAGAAAAGCAAGGCCACATAGTAAAGCAACACGCGTAGACAAGCGCAAAAGTCTAATCCAGTCTTTGCTTTTTCTATCCCACATTTCTGCTTTTTTTAACTTCGTATTTCAACTTCCTTCTTAAATAAGCTTTGTCAGTTTTCTTTTCGTAATATTATGACTTTATTCAAATACAATTATATCTTTTCTCCCCCACCTCATTTCATTTTCCAAAAATCACAACCACATTTCTTTTTCTCATAAAAAACTCTTATTTCTTTAATATTTAAACCGTGCAATTTAAATTACATTATTTTCCCTCACATTTATTCTCAAATTTGCAACTTTTTGTCACTTTACAATATAAGTCTTTGTCATAATTTGTTTATTTTCTTGTAAATGCTTTTCTCTTAATTGTGACTTTATTTCGATAATTTGACTTTATTTTTGTTTTGTTCTCACAATTTATGACTTAAAAGTCTTTTAATATTTCAACTTAATGCTACCAGAATGTTGTTATTCCTCGTATTACAAGGTTATGCTTATAAAGTACTTTTTTTTCTCTTAGTATTTGTACTTTATTGTTTTCATATGATTTCCCATTTTCTGTTTTTTTTTAGTTTTCTTGTTCAAACTATAACAACAAACAGCCACACTTTGGCCACCCCTGGTCTAAGCATTAGATTGCTGGCGTGCACGGCGTGTGTGCACACCTAGCACTTTCACCAGAAGTGAATGGGGATACGTCCTCATGTGTTCCATGTAGATCTTCAGCTTGTCCAGAAAGAATCGGATTTCCCTCCCGTTCTGGGTCTTCAAAAAGAAGCGCTTATCGTTACTGAAAGTTTCGAAGAAAGAAGTACATGTCAGCGGGTTATTATAAGTGACGAAATCTGCACAGCTAAGAAAATGTTATGTATTTTTGCCTAACTAGTAAACATGGCTAAATCCAGTACAATACACATTTTAGGCATTCAGAAGACGCATTTCCAGACATCGTGATAATCGTAATAATGATCTACACGGGGCACTTGATGTCAGTAATGTTACTCAAATGTTGGGTGAGACACACAAGCACCAGACCTGATTGCTGAAACAGCAGGCGTTTGTTGCAGGTTTGAATGATCTCCCAACAAGCGCAATAATCCCTAACACGGGCTACTGTTGCGGCCATAACCTACGCCAAGCTAAAACTCAATTCTGAACCGCCAACATCACTTCCCGTCTTCCCCTCGCTCAGCTAGCGCTGGACAACCTACAAGCACAAGTCTTATTTAATGACTTATTTTCTCATTTTGTCTTCTGTGTTGGGTAATACGAGTACAAAGGTGACTATAGGGGTGTTATTTCATGTCTAGAGGGCTCTAAAAATGTTAACCTGGTTATGACCTTCTAAATATGTTTTTCTATGCTCTAACTGTGAGAATATTCCATTTAAAAATGACGAATCCTTCACCTAAATATACTTATCACCTAGAGCAGGGGTCGGGAACCTTTTGGGCTAAGAGAGCCATAAATGACACATTTTCAAAAGTATTTTTGTGAGAGCCAAATGCTATTTTTTAAAAAGTGAACTGTTTTAGAAGATACGTCTCTGAATTGGATGGACTAAAGTGCTGCGAAGGTTTTATATTTTCAAGGTTATTTTTAACAGTCATGTTTTACTTTAAAATGTCAGCAAAAGTTTGTTGTTACATCGGGCAAATAAGTCCAACCCCCCTTTTAGAGGTTATATATTTTAGGAAAAACTACATTCAAATAAATAAATGTTACGGTGTTTAGAAACTTCTGAGAGCCATAGGTGGTCATCCAAAGAGCCACATCTGAAAGTTGTTGAAACTGAAACGTGTAAGTAAGACGGCCTACTTGCAAGGTCCTCAATGATCCACAAAGAAGAATGGGTTGCATTTGTGGCACAATTTGAACTGCCGAAAAGAACTCACGTGAGGAAGAAGTCAGCCTTGCTTTTGGAGTTGCTGATGAACTGAAGGTAGCACCTGTCAGAGCAGAGGGACTGCTGGTACTCCTGCTCTGTCACACCTAAAGAGCCACGTAGCTTTGCAAACACCGGGCCAGCAAAGGTTTCTAAAGCAAAACCCTTACACACACACACACACACACAACCTGACAGATTATGACTGCAAAAATGACATGATGAATGAGAGTTCTTAGCGAGGCACATCTACGTACCTGATGAATCTCAGTGACCTTGGAGCTGAAATCTTCTTCTGACAGTGGATTCTAAAGTGAGGAAGAGTCAGTATCTTCTCATATTAGGAACAAAAAGAATGCTGGACTTACTGGGACTGCTGCTGCCCCGGGATAAGCGGAAGAAAATGGAATGGACCACTGGAATGGTAATTTAAGGATGAACTTAAATAGCCTTAGAAATGCCATCCTGTTATGTAAATAAGCTACCACTAGGTGTTCCCACTTACAATTTCTCACCTGCTCTTTATTGCATGCTGAGAAGCAATCGCATTCCTTGAGTGACACATGCAGAGGAGCCGCTAAGATTTTTGTGACTGTCCATTGCTGTGCATGTGATGGCACGTGATGTGGAACGGGTGCTCGTCACAGCCATCATCACATACACCACCATGTACAGTCTTTTCAATGCGGGTTGTTTGGAGAAGCCACACTTTTTACTGAAGTAGCCCCAGCAACTAATCCAGCAGTGAGAAAACCGCGGCCTACGGGTCACATCAGGCCCGCCGGGTGTTTCCAAATAATTTTCAAAAAACATCAAAACGGTAGCAGGCAGCAAATTACGTTTTTTTGTCACTAAAATCAGACCAGAACTAAACTCGCGGGACCAATTGGTAAGTCCCTGTTGATGTGCTGTACTAATAGGGATGTCATACAACTTCAAGTGCAATTACTTCCCCAAGTCATTTTGGAAAAAAGACAACAAAACAGAGAATGAGATTGGGGTGAGTCATGTCTGCCAAAATATTCAGATATTATGATGGTTTGTTGTCAAAGCTTACTTCTTCTGGTCACGTCACAGCGCCAGGGTGGCAGTGGGTCGGTGGCGTCGTTGTTTTTGTGTTGGCTGTCTACTCAAAAACGACAAGCTGGTGTTTTCAGCGGACCAGAGGGTAGACGCATACATGCTGACTAATTCAATGGCTGTTAAAAGACAAACCTTTTACTTTTTACACACGGCCCGGACATTCTACCTTGCAAATCCAAGGATTTGGAGTAAACGTTAGGAATGTGCTGCTGCTTAATTTCCAATGTAAGTAGAGACCATGTTGTCTCCTTCAAACACGTCTCCCTAAGACTATCTGGTGGGCGGTTGCCTTTGTCGTCCACTCCTGGGCCCCAAACTTGTGTATTGCATTTTTGGGATAGATGGCCCAGTCATGAAACAACCTGCTGAGTCAGTAGGCTGGGTTCAACTGGGATTAGCTGTGCAGTATCAGTGCATGAGTATGTGTTGCCGACCACCCTTTCATGACTGCTGGTGCAAACACGGCATTTCAATCAAGGTGCAATTCTGGAGATGCCAGATCCCTTATTAACACAATTTCAAATCCATTCAGTCAAGTCAAATTTTAATTTGCTGTATTTTCATATTGCTTGTTGCGTTATCAATGCATTTTTACTAGGGCTGTCAAAGTTAACGCAAGTTTCCTTTAACAGCAATATTTTTTGACGCACGATTAATGTGCGCATATCCTGTCTGAGTAAACGCAGCGGCGGACGTGGAGCTTTTTATTGCTACATGGCAAACAGGTTACCAGTAGGTGTAGTAGATTCTCAGCAAACAAACCTAGCATTCATGATATGCACGCTCTTAAGGATGTGCAATTAGTTAAAAGGGGTGTGTTAAAAAAATTGCAGTACGGCATTCAGTGATCAAATTTGTGAAAAAACAAGTGAGAATCAGGTGGCCCCTTTTCATGGGAAGAAACCACCGCTTGTTTCATTTCTCTTTGAAAGCCTGAGGCAAATGGGTCGTTCAAGGCATTGTTCCGAAGAACAGCAATGATCAAAACACACTGGAGTTACCTGTAAGTACTGTGACAGTCAGAGGACGTCTATGTGAAGCTAATCTATTTACTAGAATCCTAGAATCCCTCTGTTAAAAAAAAAAAAAAAAAAAGGCACGTGCAGAAGAGGTCACAATTTGCCAAAGAACACATCAACTGGCCTCTAGAAAGATGGAGGAACATTTTGTGGACTGATGAGAGTAAAATTGTTTTTTTGGGTCCAAGGGCCACACCGCAGACAGTTTGTGAGACGACCCCCAAACTCTGGCTGTTTCAACAAGACAATCACCCCGAACACACTAGTAAACCAGCAAAATCTTGGTTTCAAACCAACAAAATTATTGTTCTGTAGTGGCCAGCCCAATTCCAATTTTGAAAAACATATCTACATTACTTATAGTAATCTAATTTCTCTTACTTATTATGTGGTGTGTAAGACTATGACAGGAACAATACAAAAATTAAAAGCACAAAATGATTATAGACCCACCAAGACGAAAAGTTTGTTTTTTCAGAAAGGTGTACTGCACAAATGTGCACTCAATAAGGTCATCAAATCTAACCTTTCTGCATTCCCACGTGGTATCAGCATTCGGGACCAAATTTGAGGTGAAAGAAAAAGGGGGAAAATACTATTGTAGTCTATCTGCATGGGAGAACAACAGAATGTGCTAAAGTGGAACAAGTTGCGCTTGCATTAAACATGCAAAAACTGGGGAATTTCCAACCGTATATTTTTTTTTTGAAGAAAACAATTCCCCATATTTCCAAGATTTATTTATTTGTTTTACTATTGCGCCTGAACGTTCCCCCGGCCAGGTTGTAGGGGGACCCATGCCATGTATCAAATTGTATCACTGTTTTAAAATATCGCTTTTTGGATTGAAATGATATGTAGTTATTTAATCAAGTGGTGAGGAGGTGAGATAAACACTGCGTGTGCTGATCCGTACTCACCGTGTGTGCATGCTGAGTCGTGGTTTGGATTGATCTCGACAACCCTTCCTTTATCATGCACGTCAGGCTGTAGAACTCGTGTTGCTGAGTAATCTCAAATAAACCCAGAAGCTCCCACTGCTGTCTCAAACCTTCCCATCGTTGTCTTTTTGCTGTACTTGAGTGCTTTCCAAAGCCACTTACAGGCACTGACCTCTCCATCTGACACAAACAAACGCAGAGAACAGCGCAGACTGAGAGAAGACAAAAAATAAATAGGAGAGAAGAAACGCAAAAGAAAGTTGTTTGTCGCCATAGCGAGCACAACAAAGAAACGTCCACCTGAGTGATGTAACCAAAATCAATCAACAATAATGACTGGTCAAGATCTAGCTCATTAGCGATATGGTAAGACCTTACAGTAATACAAAAACTATAACTCATACAAACAGTAATATTTGGCAAGGAGTTACGTAAGAAAAGTTATGCTATAAGTCCATCATAACAGCTGCTCCCTATGATTACCATAATGACCCATATGCCACTGGATTTATTTCCATACTTACAGACTTACTGTCATTTCAAAACAATATTGCAAATATAATTGCCTACAGCTTCGATGTTAGTTTTGAAAAAACAAAGTTTGTATGCCTTGTACTGCATTGCGTGTACACAGTGATTAGTAGTAAGACATGACATAGTGTGTACTCAGCCTTGCCCTTTGTAAACATCAACTGCTTGTCCTGTTTCTTGAAATCACTCAAGCATTGTTTGAGTTCCGTAATCAATCCGTTCCATAATTGCATTCCACATACTGAAATACTGAAGGTTTTTAGGTGTTCTCGTGTATAAGTGTTTTAATTGTACAGCATTTTTGTGTGGCTGGTTATTGTTTGCGTTTTGAAATATTTTTGGTGTTGGTTTTTTAGCTGTTTATACAGACGCTGTTGTGGTGTTCAGAGTGTCAGGAATGCATCTACTGAGACAATGAGGAAGTGTTTTTCCCAGGATGAGCTGACAAGAGATGTGCGAGTACATATATGATGTTGGAATTGCACTGCTATTGTCTTCTGGTTACAATTCTAGAGAAGCAGATTCTGTGTGACTATAACATTGTGTATAACATTAGTTGCATTGTACTTATGGATGTCCCGATCCACTTTTCTTTGGAATCCGATTCGGTCTAATTTTTTGTAGTCTTGCTGATCCGATCTGATCCAATCCGGCACCAATGTAATAATATTTTGTTACAAAAAAGGCGTATTAGGGCCACATAAAAAAGTATAAATTTGAGATTGGAAGTTGTAATATTATGAGATTAAATGTCCCCTGTGTTTATAGCTGTCTCAGGCAATGCCCGTTAAGATGGAGTACTTACATCATCAGAATTTGAGAATGAAGTTGTGAATATACGAAAAAAAGCTTGTAATATTACATCAGGTGACTACTCTGAAGAATACCGCAAGTGGGCAGTCGATACTGTCCAGTATGAAAAACTACATAGCTAAGTAATTAATAAATAAAAAAATGGAAAATTGCATTTTTTAGCTATTAATGACAAAGACGTTAGATGTTGTGACAAATCAAACGGTTACAAGGGTAAGTCGATTAGTCATCCCTGTCCTGTCGACTGGGGCGCACGGATGACGTCATGTGACGCTGAGCGTGCACGCTCTGTTAGAAAATTCCGTGTGGATGTCTTAAAATATGCAATTTTTTATGGGATATGGGGTGTATTTTCATTGGTATACATGCTTATTAACTAGATGACTTCTTCCTCTTCAATTTTGGTATGGGATTTATAATGAGTGTTGGACCAGATCCAAAGTTAAGAGCAACTGGAAGACTTTCAAACTCATGGATGGGAGCGTCAGGACAAGATAAAAGGTACGTAGCGAGCGTAAAGTTTGTGTTCTGGTTGAATGGGGGGCTTGTCGTTTGGGAGCCGCTGTTCTTGCGTGTGCGCCATTTTTTTCTTGCAATTAGCATGTTGATGAAACACCTCCCCGTAGCTTTGATAGCGTCTGTGAAAACGATAAAGTATGTAGGATATTCATTCACTGTAATATCCATAAATTCTTTAATACTTTGGTTAGAGAAGTGAATAAGGTATCAAATTAAAGTTAGTCATGTTTTAGCAGATGAAATTAATCATTCAACCTGTTTTTTAATTTAACCTGAAGTGTTGGTTGCACTTTATTCAAATAAAACGTGACCATGAATTGTTTACCTTTTTCTCTATATCCATAATTATGTATACCCGATTCTCTTACAAAAAGGGAATTTAGGAAATGTATCCTGTCCGGTATCCAGCTATTTATTTCACCGTCGGACTGCTTGAATTTTTGGCAAAAAAGTTAATGAACCAACATCATAGCAACAGTTGCTAACAACAGCCGCTTGACCCGGAAAAGAAAGCCAAACTTGGTGGAATTGAGTACAATTGCAAAGCACTTGTGGACAAGTCGTTACCTACATATTCACCATGCTACGACATGCACTGTTACTGTAACATTACAGGTTTTTGAAAATTATGATTTATCCTGTGACCTTTTTTGAGCTATTGTGACAAAACTAAAATCCTTGAGACCTTTCCTCTAAAACCTAAGCATGTTAGAAATTTAGGGCTAATAATGGACTCAGGCCTGAACTTTAACAGCCACATGAAATCAACATCATCTTAAAACATTCCCAAAATCAAGGGAATAGTGTTTAAGCCAGATTTAGAGAGCCTAATCCATGCCTTTGTCTCCAACAGGCTGGATGACCCTAACAGCTTTCTCACCAGGCTCTCTAAACGGGCTGTAAACTGCTGTAGAACGTGCAGAGTGCTGCTGCTCGAGTCCTGACTAGATCCAGGAAATAGGACCATATTAGTCCAGTAATCTGGTATCTGGACTGGATCTTTAAAAGAGCTTTGCTTGTGTACAAGTCTATTCATGATCTTGCGCCAAAGTACACCTCTGGCATGCTAGAACCAAACAACCCATCTCAAGCTCTGAGAAGCTCAGTGGTCTCCTCTGGGTGCCCAGAGTCAGTACTAAACTGAGGTTGTGTTTCAATTTTATATTGCCAAAATCTGTACCAATCTTCCAGAGGATGTTTGACAATCCTCTACTTTGGCAATGTTCATATCCAGGCTGAAGACTCTTCTAATTATTTTTTAGGGATGTCCCGAGCCAATCTTCAGAATCCGCTGTATTTTGAAGATCAGAAAAGATGATACGGTTGCCGCAACTCTGGGCCACACTGCACCATGGTAGGTGCGGTAAGTGCACCTCAAAGCTGGTTACCACTCTCCTGCCGCCACCCGGATGAAGGAAAAAAAAGGCACCACCACCTCACAGAAATCTTAGCGGAGTACCGTGGTGAAGTTAGTTTCACGATGGATGCCGAATATTCAGCTCCGTGGTTACACGGCAATTCCCCTCACTGTGCCCAGCCTGCTCTGCCCTCTACAGCCCACACACTAAACAGCAGCCTGGATCAACACAGTAATTACATCGCAATAACTTTTGCACACCCATTTTTTCCAATTTAATTGGAAATTTGACTTTTATTGTCATTATGGACAGTTGATGCCCTTCGTGGAGCCATCTTCACCATTTGGAGCAATGTTCCCACTAGCTTCCTGGAAACACTCGCATCAAACACGCCCAAACCAAATTTGGAAGTGCCTAACAAGAACGGTGGAGCTACTCATTACTGAGTCCTACTGAGAACATTTTTTGTTCTGGTTCAGAGAGTTATTTTCTCATTTTTTGAGCGACGATCAAAAAACTTTTGATTAACCGCACGGTGGTCGAGTGGGTAGCACATCGGCCTCACAGTCAGGGGCTTCAGGGTTGGAATCTCCGTTGGACATCTCTGTGTGGAGTTTGCATGTTCTCCCCGTGCGTGTGTGTGTGGGTTTTCTCCGGGTACTCCGCTTTCCTCCCACATTCCAAAAACATGCACGTTAGCTTCATTGGCCGCTCTAAATTGTCCATTAAAGTGTGAATGTTTGTTTGTCTGCGATTGGCTGGCGACCGGTCCAGGGTCTACCCCGCCGCCTACCTTTTGCATACCTACCTAAAACTTCATATCTACTTAAAACTTCATTAAATGTGCAAAAGGTCAATTCTGGCAACTTTTCAACTGGTCTTCAGATTTTGCCCAAGTCTGTGTATCTCACTGATGGACTATTAAGGGGGACTTATGAGGCAAATGAAAAATGAGCTGCTTTACAAAAATGTGACCTTCAGGCTGCACTTTGCTCCCAACTGAGCTCCTCAAAAAGTTGATCAATGAGAAAACCAATGAATCGATCGAATGAAGCGTCGTGGGAGAAACAAACAAAATGTCCGACGCTGACTTTTTAGCTTCCCGCCTCGCCTGCTCGCCGGGAAGGCTGAAGCGTAAGCGAAGAAAAACGCCTCGTGGAACTAGAAACGCCATGAAAACGTACGGCGCTGTCCCTTCGTCGCCGTGTTCCACATTTGGACGCCCGTGGTGAACGACAGCATCGCGGAATTCAAAAGTCTTACCGGCTCGTTGCTGAGGAAGAAAAGCGCGGCTTGCTGAACCTGCTCGTGTGTGTGCGTGCGCGTGTCAATGTCACGTGTCCGCTCACGCGCGACGGTGTCAAGCGGAGTCAGGCTCGCTTGTGCGGAGGGGTGCAGGGCGATACTGCACGTGTTGGTGTCGATCCGATACCGAGTAGATGTTGGCTCGGGATGAGGTTGGGCGGCATAGAAGATGGATGGATGGATGGAAGGATGGACGGACGGATGGATGGATGGAAGGATGGATGGATGGATGGATGGAGGTAATTGTTTCGCTTGACATTTTTAGGTCGTTTCATTACTTTGCGGTTTGTGGCTTTAATTTGTTGACCATGATATCCCCAAATCTTTTTTCTGTGTTTGTAAACCAAAAGACCCTCAAATCAATAAATACTGTGTAACAATCAAGTTGTCCCTCGTTTATAGCGGTGACTTGGCTACAGATATAGAACGCAATGTTGATAATTGGAATGCTGTCTGAATACAGTTTTAACATATCGGAGCCCCGTGGACATGAATTAGCACACCTTTTATTTGTGGTTGACATCACATTAGCAGCGGATAGCCAGCTAACCAGTTAGCTTCAAATGTATTTCTAAACTCAAGAAGTCAAAAACATAACCACTTCCACACAAAATGGAAGGAGAACTTTTTTCTCTCATGTCGGGCACGCCATGGCTGACTTCATGCAGTGTGACGTGTCGACCGGAATACTACACAGCACTTGTATTTCTATAGGTTTTGACTGTTCATAGAGTGAGGTCTACCACTAAACAGCAATCATGAATTCATTTATGAAAAAAGGAGATATAGCAAAAGCAATAATCAACTAATGTTATTGTGAGGGACGCTAGAAGGCAATGAGCAACCTTAAATGTTTATGTATCCCTTTCATTCATACATGGATTTAGAACGGTTTTGTGCATGCAAAACTAACCATGTTTATGAGTCAACCACTTGCACACTAAATAGGAGGCTAACAGAGACATTCTATCATCAAAACTACATTAAGAACCGGGTTGTGCTCGTGCAGGGTGTATAAACGCAACAAGGCCCGTGCCAAATTAATCGCTAATCAAAAGCGAAAGCATGACGTACATTTTCGACTTAATGAACAATAAACACAGAAGTAAAAAAAAACCGAGCGTTATGAATCAGGATAACCAGATAGTCGGATCCCAGAGCAAAGTGCACGGTGGTGTACGCGCACGCCATGTGCGCTACTTGACGTGTTATGTGATGGAGTGGACAGCACTCTGCCACTAATTAGGGCACCGCATTTATCAGAGCACTGTGATGGTAATAGCGGATATGCTAATTCCGGAGACGAAGCTTCTTTAGCAGAATGCTCTTACATAACATACACACGCTGCCAAAAGTCTCCCTCCCTTAATGCCAAAGAACATTTGAGGCAAAAAGGATGGTAGTTTTTTACCCGGGTCTGGCTCATAAGGCCGGCAGTCCCGGTAAGGAAGTCTAAACTTCTCGGTCCCCCGGCCACCTCTTCCGGTTCCTTCCAGGAGGACCCCAAGGCGTTCCAGGGCCAGCCGTGAGACATAATCCAGTGTCCTACGTCTGCCCCGGGCCTTCTCCCTGCTGGGCATGCCCGGAGCACCTCACTAGGGGGTGTCCGGGAGGCATCCGGACTGGCTCCTCATACGTCCTCATGCAAATATTATACATGACATAAAGCAGAAAAAACACAAATATATCAAAAAAATTTAAATATCAGTCAATGACGACACAGCGGAACACAAAATGCAGTTTTGAATGACGCTTTTTATTATTAAGGGAGAAGAAAATCCAAACCCTCCCGGGGGAGGGGCTCGCAGGCGAGCGCCTGGTGGCCAGGCCTTCACCCGTGGGGCCCGGACGGGCCCAGCCCGAAGAAGCAACACGGGAGCTCCCCTCCCGCAGACCCACCACCTGCAGGGGCGAGCAGAAAGGTCCGGTGCCGTGTGATTTGGGCAGTGGTCGAGGGCGGGTGTCCGGGCGACCTGGTCTTCGGCGGCCAAATCTGGTTCTTGGGACATGGAATGTCACTTCTTAATAGCCCCCCGGCTTGGTGCCTCTGTGGCAAAGCTCTCTGTTTACCGATGGATCTACATCCCACCCTCACCTATGGTCATGAGTTATGGGTCATGACCGAAAGAACGAGATGGCGGATACAAGCGGCGGAAATGAGTTTCCTCCGTAGGGGGGCTGGACTCACCCTAAGAGATAGGGTGAGGAGCTCGGCCATCTGGGAGGAGCTCAGAGTAGAGCCACTGCTCCTTCACATGCAGAGGAGCCAGTTGAGGTGGCTCGGGCATGTCCAGCCGGGAGAAGGCCCCAGGGAAGACCTAGGACACGGTGGAGGGACTATGTCTCACAGTTGGCCTGGGAAAGCCTTGGTGTCCTCCCGGTGGAGCTGGAAGAGGTCGCCGGGAGACCGGGAAGTCTGGACTTCCGTACTGAGACTGCTGCCCCCGGACCCGGAAGAGCGGAAGAAAATGGAATGGAAAATCCAAACCTGTATGGCCCTGTGTGGAAAAAGCGACTTTCCCCCAAACCTGGCAACCGGTTGGGCCACCCTTAGCTGCAACAACTGCAATCAACGGTTTGCCAGAACTAATTTTGGCTCACGCATCTTTGCAGAATTGTTGTCATTCAGCCACACGGGTATTTTCAAGCATGATCCACCTTTTTAGGATCATTCCACAACATCTCAACAGAATACGAGCCGGGACTTTTCCAAAGCGTTCATTTGGTTTTTCTTCAGCCATTCAGAAGTGGACATGCTGGGTGTTCTGGATCATTGTACTGCAGATGGTCGGACGTTGGGGATTTTTTGGCAGACAGCAGAACTCATGGTTTCATGTTATCACAGCAAATCTTCCGGATCTTGAAGCAGCAAAACTGCCCCAGCTCATCCCACTACCACCCCCTATATTTTACTGTTCTTGTGATGTTCTTTTTCTGAAACGCAGCGTTGCTCACACACTAAAATGTCAACTTTTGTCCTGTCAGACCACGGAGTATACTCCCAAAGGTCTCGAGGGTCATCAAGATGTTCACCGGCAAAATACGCAAAGCCATTTTTGCCCTTGTGTCTTTCTTACGGTGGAGTCCTGAACCCCGACCTTTTCTGAGGCAAGTGAGGCTTGCAGTTCTTTGGATGTTGTTATGGGGTCTTTTGTGACCTCTCGGACAGGCTGTCGCTGTGCTCTTGGGAGTGATTTTGGTTGGCCCGCCACTCTTAGGAAGGTTCACCACTGTTCCATGCTGTCATCATTTGTAGATAATGGCTCTCGCTGTGGTTCTCTGGGGGCCCAAAGTTTCCGAAATGACAAAATAAAACACAGAACCCAAAAATACCAGCTGGTTTTAATTTAAGTTTGTAGTTTTGAACAAATGAATAAGATTGAAGTCAACAGTAGAAGCCCCTGAATATGACCGAGCCCGAGGTACTTCCCAAAATAATAATAATAATACGAGAAGGGTCAAATGCGGTTGCATATTTACAGATATCAGACGACGTGACTAATTAGCCTTCTTTGGCGTTTGGGTCTTCCACATGACGAATGCAGCGAAGGCGCCTGTGGAGATGAGAGGTAAGGAATGCAGAAAGAATCGGTCGCACGTGTGCGTAAGACGCTTACCGACACAGAGGAGCAGCACTACGGCCGCAACGCCGGGCAGGATGACCGAGTACTCCCGTGGAAGGAAATACTTGTGAAGTTCGTGACCGCTGTCCACGAAAGGCTGGGAGTCGACGACATAGAACACATTTCAGTTGAAAAGTCGCCTCCAGTTACCTGCAGCTACCACATGCACCCTGAAGTTCTGATACTTCCGATCGCCTCTGGTAATCCTCCATCCCGCCAATCAAATGAATGTAGGCATTGAACACAGCATAAAATATGCCCTCAGACGCTCATGTTAGGTTTCGGTCCTGCATTTGATCAGGAACTTCAGACACTCTTGCCAAGATCATCATTACGTGCAGCTTTTTACTCTTCAAACACACCGAGACCTTCAAAGTAGACAATCTCCAACCTACCAGAACAATGACCCAGATAGAATAGTAGGTCATCAGCACGAGGCTGAAGACAATCAGACTCATGCCTGCTGCTTGATCCAGCCCGGTAGCCTGAAAACCAAGAACACAATCAGCAAACTCAATGTTGCAAATCCTCTCCCAGTAGAATCCCGGATGTTGTGGGCTCAGCAAGTGATGTGTTAAGTAAGCAGGTACTGGTCGATCGGCACAGACTCAGGTCCGGCTTGTTAAACATCGGCCATCGAGTATTGCGTAACTACACTAAAGATCGGGGTCTCAAACGCGTGCCTCGGAAGACCGAGACCCCGCAGGTTCTCTTTCCAGCCCGTCACTACAGCGGGTGACTTTAAGGATCAACACCTCCTTCAATTTGAGGGACGGAGCTCCTCAATCAAAGCGCCTGCTTTAGAAACCTGCAGGGTCTCAGCCCTCCATGGCACGCGTTTGAGACCCCGCTGAAGATCCAGAAGCTGTACTTTGTCCGGTGATGTACCCGACATAGACAGTTGGAAAAACAAACTCGGGTGAGCCAAGACTCCCCGGCCTTGCGGCAGTTGTGCTAATTAAAAGTTACGCTTTTTAAGCCGGCTTGGACTACTTTTCCAAACAATTTTGTTACGCGCTATTTTCAACCGTTTGTCAATTACAAGTCAATCAAAACAATTCCTGAAACGAGCGCCTTACAGCTGATATGCAGTAATCCCTGGTGTGTCGGGTCATACGTGCACTTCTGCACTTCCTTATTTCTAAAAGTTCTATTTTTGTATGTGCGGCGTGGAAAACCTGTTTACATTCTTAAGGCCCTCACGGGTATGCTGGAGCCTATCCCAGCTGGCTTTGGGCAGGAAGCCGGTTGCAGGGCAGGGTTTATAGGTTTTCTACTAAAAACCTGCATCATTCTTGCCAATGACGCAAGCACGTGCAGTTTTTAGAAAAGGCTATTTCTGCAGATATTTAACATCATATATCACTCTTGGATTCGGATATATGGATATGTTAGATGGATAGATCCCTCTCGGATATATTAGTCGCAGGATTCCATTTCTGCTCTTTTGCAGATGATGCGGTCCTGTTGGCTTCATCGAGCCGTGACCTTCAACTCTCACTGGATCGCTTCGCAGCTGACTGTGAAGCGGCTGGGATGAGAATCAGCACCTCCAAGTCCGAGTCCATGGTTCTCGGCCGGGAAAAGGTGGAGTGCCATCTCCGGGTCGGGGATGAGGTCCTTCCTCAAGTGGAGGAGTTTAAGTACCTAAGTACCAGTGGCTGGGCTATCCCTTAGAGATAGGGTGAGAAGCACTGTCATCCGGGAGAGACTCGGAGTAGAACCGCTGCTCCTCCGCATTGAGAGGAGCCAGATGAGGTGGCTCGGGCATCTGGTTAGGATGCCTCCCGAACGCCTTCCTGGGGAGGTGTTCAGGGCTCGTCCAACCGGTAGGAGGCCTCGGGGAAGACCCAGGACACGTTGGAGAGACTATGTCTCTCAGCTGGCCTGGGAATCCCTCGGCATCCGCCGGGAAGAGCTGGACGAAGTGGCCGGGCAGAGGGACGTCAGGGCTTCCCTGCTTAGGTTGCTGCCCCTGCGACCCGACCTCGGATAAGCGGAAGAAATGGATGGATGGATATTAGTCTTGCCATTTCAAAGCTTTCTTTCTAAAACATATAAACGTTTATTAAGCCTGTTTTTTTTTTTTACAAAATGTAAAAAGACATAAGAATGTGCCAAGTCTCTTTGGATTTTCGGTATGAAGTCAGATTGGACACGATGTAGTTGCACCAAACCCTGAGTGCGTCACGAGGACGCATCCATCAAAACAACGACCGGTCTTACTCGGACTGGACGTGATAAACGTCAAAACAACGCTAATCCTCATTCGGGTTAATGCGAATAGAAGAACTGTAGGCGCTAAAATGCCCTTGCTTTGTTATCAACAACTCAGCCTCCCAGTTTATACAGTTTTTTTACACTCGATTCATCTTAATTCCCTTACCATGGCGCTGAGGTGTTGACGTTTCCGGGTGCTCTTCTTCTTCGCTGTAAATCACCGCTGCTAAAAGGCGTTTAAGACGATTTGCTGCCCTCCAGTGGCCGACACCGTGCCATTACACTCATTGACTCAATTATTAAAGGGAAATATACTTGAAACAATTGAATTGTTTTAATCTTATGGGGGGGATTTGCTGCCCTCCAGTGGCCGACACCGTGCTATTACACTCATTGACTATTATTAAAGGGAAATATACTTGAAACAATTGAATTGTTTTAATCTTATGGGGGGGATTTCCTGCCCTCCTGTGGCCCACACCGTGCTATTACACTGTTTTAATCTTATGGGGGGGATTTGCTGCCCTCCTGTGGCCGACACCGTGCTATTACACTGTTTTAATCTTATGGGGGGAATTTGCTGCCCTCTTGTGGCCGACACCGTGCTATTACACTGATTGACTTCATTATTAAAGGGAAATTTACTTGAAACAATTGAATTGTTTTCATCTCATGGTATGTCTGCGCATGACAGGAAACTGGCCGCACAAACACGTGAACGCAGATTCAAATGTTATTTTATGGTGACTCAGGGGTGTCCAAAGCGCCGCCCGATTACGGCCCGCGGCTGCTTTTTTATTGTCTCGTGAAACATTCTAAAATATATAATTCCAAAATAAGTGACAAAAAGACTTTTACAAAAGCAGTACTCTAATGACAAAAAAGAGTCACAATGTTACAAAAATACCGCGTTTTAGTAGAATAGAGCTGAAATATTAAAGAGAGCTAGACATCATTGACGGCATATGTTCATAAAGCGAATAAACCATTGGAATCAATCTGGTGTGCATAATTGTGATAGTTACTGGAAATCATTTTTATCTCCCAAAGGGGGCGCTGCAAAAAAAAGTTTGGGTACCACCGGGTTGAATCAACATTCAAGGCAGCGTTACCAGCAACACGTTCCATTATTACCGTATTTTCTATCTGGCATGCGGAACTCTGCATAAAAAGATGATTTCCGCATTCAATGTAAAGTTCACGAGTGTACAAAAGCCAGATATTTATGTGGGACTGTCCACAGCTAGGATTGTGTACATGTGCGTCCCAAGGCAACTTTTGAAAGGTCCTTCCGGGATTTTAGTTGGAGTCCGTGTGCTGAAAGCCCAGCAAATGCAAGCACCTATGGTGTCTGGTCGGTTTGCCGCGTGGCCGTGGGCGACGCCGCGGGCCTGCTCGGCTCCTCCGTTAACGCCACGTCGGGTGTCGCTCCCGCTGCTACGCTGCTTGAGTTCGTGACTTCGGTCCCGCTCTGCAGGAATTTGCGCAAGTCTTTTAGAGCAGGCCGGAGCATCTGCACCAGCGCGAGCAGGGCAGCCTGGGTGCCTTCCAAGGCCTGAGCCTGTCTCTCCTGGGCAAACACCTGGGCCTCCTGAGAGTGCCGCATCATCTGGAGCAGCTGGTTCTGACCCTCCAGGTGCTGGGCTATCTGCCGGATGTGCACATTGGTGACTCTCTGCTCCTGCAGAAGTCGCGCCGAGTTGAGGGCGATGCGGCTCTTCAATTCCTGAGGCTTCGCCTGACCCTGAGGTGGTAACGGCGAGGAGGCGGAGGAGGATTCCAACGCTTCCACTGGAGCCTCGACGGCCGCCATCGCCGCCGGCGCCGATTCGCCCACGGTCGTGGTGCAGTACTCTACCACGCCTCCGTCCTCTAATGCTTGGTATGCCGCTTCGGCTGGCGACAGAACACAAAACGGACACTTACGCAAGAAAACTGCATCTGGGCTCGGCTCCACCGCTCGGGTTAGGGCTGGCCGCTCTTCCACTTCCGAAAACAGCAGCAGCCGGGTGACCGTATTCCGATGACCAATGCGGTACACTTAAAGACGCCTTACGACACCGGTGTCAAACTCAAGGCCCGGGGGCCGGGTTCGGCCCGCCGTCCGATTTTATGCGGCCCTGGACATCCTGCAAACAACGCATGGCAAAAAGTCTTATTTTACTATTTAGCAGTTCTTTTGTTTAGTTTTCAAATACATTTGCGGCATATTAAGTCGATATTTTTCAAAAATTACATCTTTTTTTGCTAAATGTACACGTTTGTATTTTCTTTAAATGGTCCAACCCAACCGAAAATGCTTGCTAATGAGTAACTCGCGTAATTCATCGGGATGCACCCATTTTTTAGTATGTTTGTTGCTAAAACATTTTCTATGCCGCTTCTCCTCATTCGGGTGGCGGGCATGCTGGAGCCTATCCCAGCCGGCTTTGGGCGGGAGGCGGGATACCGGTCGCCAGCCAATCGCAGGGCACGTATAGACAAACACTCACACGCTAATGGACAATTTAGAGCGGCCAATGAAGCTAACATGCATGTTTTTGGAACGTGGGAGGAATGCGGAGTACCCGGAGAAAACCCGGACACACGCACGGGGAGAACATGCAAACTCCACACAGAGACGCCCAACGGGGATTCGAACCCTGCGCAAATGAACGCCCGGCCTTACAGTTTCTAAACAACCAAGTACGCATCGGGATCGCTGACGCTATCGGAAGTGGAAGGAGTCGCGCGTGCAGGCGGGGAACCGGCATGTTTTTGAGGGAAAATGACTGACGAGAACCACTGATGTAGACCGAGACCCGGAGGCAAAGACCTTACCGTTCAGCGTCTTTGCGTCGCCGCAAACCGCCGCAGAGCCAGCTGGGAGAGCTAAAACAACATCGGGAAAAAGGGAACGTTAACCACCAGAATGCCAGGAACACGGTGATGGTGACACATCTGCACGCCGAGCTCCAGGAATCGGCTCGCTGGGAAGCAGACAGGAGTGTCAGGAAGTACAGCGGAGCGGACCTCGGCTTCTTTTTGGCCCTGGTCCATCACAAAAGGGGAACAATTGTGGCAAAAACCCAAAACCCGCTAAACATATTTGGGAATTGCACAAACGGTCCCGGGAAAAATCCATCTTTGGACTACCAGGGCTTCCCGATGCCCACCGACGTCATGGAAGTTCTGCGTAAAGAAAGCTATGGCCACAGGATGAACGTTTACCAAAGTAAAAGCACCTCATTTGAACCGTGCAAACTTTTGGGAGTCTCTTAGAAGCTTCGAAAATTGGTGGGAAGCGGAATCCAAACGAGGAATCTAATTGGTTCCGCCTCAAACTCCGAGGACGTTGGTTGGAATACACCACCTAATCCAATTGACGGTCCCACGCGTCCAAGAGGAGGAAGACGCTAAGCTTATTGGATCCATTTCGCATCGGTTGCAATCGTAATGATTTTTTAGGGTTTTCGGTTTGCAAAACTCAAATTTTTGTCGATAACACGTTCATTTACAGTCCAATTACGGGTAGGCACACACGAGCATGACTTATGTACGTCTTCAATGTGTACAGGTGACCATAGGGGTGTTATTTCATGTCTGGAGGGCTCTAATGACGTTGAAATATTTGGAAGGTAAACGTTTTTTCCTTGAAAATACTCCATTTTGAAATAATCAGTCAAACAATCAATCAACTCTGAACTCCTGATGTCACTTCCTGTCCATCCCTCTTTCTGGTCCCGCAAGGAACACATTTATAGGAACACACGAGTCTTATGTACGTCTTAAGTGTGTACAGGTGACTATAGGGGTGTTATTTCA
>QODF01000222.1:25796-128363 GCA_024372805.1 Oostethus manadensis
AATGGGGCTCCCAATAAGCGGCCCACGTCCCTCCGGGGTGACGCGTGTTTGTCATAATGGGGCTCCCAATAAGCGGCCCACGTCCCTCCGGGGTGACGCGTGTTCGTCATAATGGGGCTCCCAATAAGCGGCCCACGTCCCTCCGGGGTGACACGTGTTCGTCATAATGGGGCTCCCAATAAGCGGCCCACGTCCCTCCGGGGTGACATGTGTTCGTATTAATGGGGCTCCCAATAAGCGGCCCACGTCCCTCCGGGGTGACGCGTGTTTGTCATAATGGGGCTCCCAATAAGCGGCCCACGTCCCTCTGGGGTGACGCGTGTTCCCGGTTCGTTGTGCTGACTACAAGGTGCGCCCAAGCGGGGGGTCGGGGCTAAAGCCCGAACCCAGCACGTCCGGTACAGTTGGCTGGCAGCAACTTACTCTCTGCGAGCGCGCCGGCGGCGGGCACCGGCACCGGCACCGGCAAGCCCATCTCCCCGTCCGAGTCCCCTGCGGGTAGGCTGATGATGGTGGCTTCCCCCAGGAGGTTGCAGATCCTCTGCTGCATGGCCGTGAGAAGGACGGGGACCGGAGTACCGTCGGCGGACGTCCCGTCCATGGCCGCCCGCGCCTGCGCCACTTTCCTCCGGACCTCCGTCTTCATGTCCGACCATTTCTTCTTGACCTCCGGCAACTCTCTGGGGCAGGTCGTGACCGCGTTCACCTTTCGGAGGATCTCCAGCCACGCGTTGTTCTTTGCCATGTGGGTGACCCCGGCATTGAAGTGGTTAACCAGTGTGTGCTTCTGTTTCTCTATTTCCTCCACAATTATTTCAACCTCTCTCTCCGAGAAATTCATTTTCCGTTTTTTCGCTACCGACACCATCGCTGCGGGAATTGCGCTCTTGGGGAAGCCGCTGTGCGCACTATACGCCAAAATAGTAGTCAACTAAAAATGCGCAACGTAATGGCTTCCAGAATCGGCGTCTTCTTCCTACCAACCAGCGTAGACCCGCCGGGCAGGAAATCCCGCCCCCTCCCCTCGTTTTCATTGGTCGGACGGCTCGCGATCGTCTAACGGCATTGGCTACAGAAAGTGCCAGTTAAACGAGTCAAACAAACTATGCATTTGAAAGCCAAAGCGTAGTTTATCGCTGAGTACAGTATGTCAACACAAAAAAAAGTTAATATAAAGAAGGGCAGGCAAAATAAGATGATGCCGCACACCTTTCTGATCCCTAATAAGAAATATTATTTGTTTTTGAACATGCACGTGCATGCTGTTACTTACTGCACTGACTGAAATGCAACCTCTAAAGTCCAACAAAACGCAGGTAGCATTTGTGTCGGCTGCACTGCATGCACCTAAACTACAGTGCATTTGATTCTACAGTCAAACATTTGTCGCCTTAGTGATGAAATGGTATCTTCCCATTACCCCCCGCGATGAGAGTATGCACAGTGGTTACTGTTACAGCGCACAAGAGTGCTTTGGTGGAAGAGTCGCGCGGCCTGCAGCTGCATGCACAGCGCCGAAGCAGAACTTCACTCAGCGTTGAATGATGAGCTGACTGTTTGGAAGAAGTCCTCGCAAGACCCCGGAGACAAAACTCCAGTTAACCTTTGACACTTCGTCATGTCAGCCAAGTGGCAGTGTGCCCGGAAAAAAGGAAATCCTTCAACATAAAAGTGAAAACGAACATTACAACCGATAACGGCCGCCATTTAGGCTGCTCGACTGACCGTCATTAAAGGGTAAAGGTGATTGAAGGGGTCATGGGTTCGGCGCGCTGTTACAGAGAGACCTGGAAGGAGAAGAGGAGCTTATCCTTCCCGGCAAACGAGAACGGCCTGCAAGACAGCGAATAAATAAATGAATACTACTGTTTGGAGAAACTCCGATTATGCTGCCGAGCAACATCGACCGATGCTGATCACATCAAGTTCATTTTTGAATTGATTTACGATTTTCCAGGAGCACCGCTCGGCAATTCCAAGGGCTCCTGGCAAAATAGGTAAAAAAGTCCAAACTTGTGGGGCTGTGTGGGAAATTGGATTGATTTTTGTACTACTTGACACAAATGTGAATTTAATTTCATGCGTGTTTTGGAGTAAAACGAAGACATGGGAAATAAACTGTTGACTAATTTATTTATTTTGTTCAAGGTAACTAAATGAACAGAAGAAAGCAATAGAAGCAAATACCTCCGTTACATACTGTACATATCTGCCCTGCTTACCTGGGAATAACTTCTTATCACTATTTGAGTTTTATTTGTGACACTGTGACTATTTGTGGCATTAAAATTGTACGCTACTGTCCCAAGCAGGTCTTTACTCAGTGTTGCCGTCGTTTGGAAGCTATTTTGTGGCCATTCGTCATGATAGAAAAGCTAAGAGTCTGAATTCTTTGACCCCTTGGTGAGCTAGGCTAAATCAGCCGGCGTCACCATCATATGGCTGGGCACACTATGTGTTCATTCTCACCACACAACCATACACAAATGGCGTTTTGAGGACAAGACCTAATTAGTATAATGACAACAAGAGAGCAAAACGGTTCAGCGACGTGTGAAAAAGTTAGTACGTACCGCTTGAAGGTGACACTCACTTGTAGCTTTGCCGTGGGACAAAAATGAGCTCCAAACTAAACGCTTGGTTTGTTTGTTTTAAAAACAAAATGTCACTGTGTGAGGAGGGGGGGGGGGGATCACATTTGGATTCCGAAAACCAGAAGATAGGCGGATAACTCGAGCTTGAGGTTTTACAAAATAATTTCAAATCTCACAGCAAAACGCGTCTCCTGTCGGCTCAACGTGGGGGTTGGCAACCTTACGTGACACAGACGGGTTTTTGTGATTGCCTCTGAAAGGCATTCATCTGCATTCTTCACGGAAAATTGTCTGATACTGATAGGTGGCCCATCAACTGGAGCATTCCTAGTTCTGTTGTTGCTGGCCTACTCTGTTCCTTTCTTTATATGAATGTTTAGCTGTGCAAAAGGCTAAAAGCTGCAAAAAGGGGATCTGTTTATTTGTAGGGATAACCAGTGGAGGTGCTCTAAATTAGTCGACTATGAAAAGCATTCACCAAAACCAGTCCTAGTGTTTTTAAAGCATGTCTCTGAACCCAGTGTTGTCTTGGATCATGCGGCTGAAAACGGACTTGTAGACCATCAATACATCCAAGGCGGAAGGCCGAAGTTTAGGGTCTTCTGCCTTACACGCTTTATGAATGTCAAAAAGATGGAAGTGGATCAAGTCTCCTCCAGGCACTCTCCCTATCAAGAACTGCGTCACATCTGGGATCTTCCAAATATCGGTCTTTTCATCATATCCATGCATGAGATCATCTGAAAAAGGCTCCCCTGTGTCTCTGAATGGCCACCGCTGCTCAGGGGCTACAAAGTCTCCACTGAGCTCCCGGTGGCCACATTTGACCAACAAGGCCTTGGATAGGTCCACCTCGGGCAATGCATCCAGGTCATTCACCACCAGGTGAAAGTCATTTGTGAGCAGAAACTGAGACAGAGTTTTCTCCAGCGTATTAGAGTCACACATAACCCGCCGCCCGGCGGGGCTGTTGTGGAGGAAATGGAGGACAGAGACGTAGTCTATCGCCAGCATCAGCCGGGTCTTCCAACTGTTGCGAGGTTTTTGGTGCTCTTGTTGGAGAACAAGGTCCAAATTAAGTAATGAACCCAGCGGATGGTACTCCGTGACCAGGGCATGGTCTTCCCTGCAAAACCCCACCAACTGTACCACCCAGGACCCCTGCAGTGCCTTTAACATCGACAATCCGTGGAGAAAATCCTCAGAGTAATCCGGAGAGGAGAGTTTGGACAGAGCCACCTTCTGACCCCTCCAGTCTGCTAAGTAGACCTACGGAGAAAAAGCAGGTGCAAGAAATTGCATGTGCACAGTAGTGTTCAAAATAATAGCAGGCCAATGTGACTACCCAGATTAATCATCTAACCAGATTAAATTCATCTGGAATTTCTTAATGAAATCCTGTGTGGACCGAGTACTGACGACTTTTCAAAACGTTTGTTTAGACACCGTCTCAGACGACTCGGGATTGACCAGTGTTGTCTGCTCTCACAGCTGATGCTCTGGTAGCATCTTTCAAAAGTTACAACTAACTCACTCGGAAGCTTTGATCGATTAATCGAGCCGTTGGTCAGGCCCTAGTCCGACCAAATCGATATGAACCAAACACAGACAGTGGGAGGTTCGATCCGAGACACAGCAGAAAAGGGGCAAGAGTGTCGATCGCTGTTTTCGTTAGCTGACGTTTGGGAATCTTGTTTTTCCAAAACAGAGATAATTGGTGCACTTTCATGGATGACTAAGCAAGGGAAACATTTTTCCACAGAGGAGATTTACATTTAAAATTTGTTGGTTTTTTTATATGGTCGCGTTAAGCCACCCCGGCAACTACGGTCATATCGTGGCGAGAGTGTTAACATAGCATCATGACATCATCACAATAGTTATCGATTAATTAATTAATGTATTAATCAATAATTAATCGATTGATTTGTTGTGAGATGTATTCCATTCATGAAGGTTATCTTCCTGCTTTTCAAGGTCAATACCAACAACCGCTGACTTTTTTATACCTATTATTGTTTAAATTTAGATTTAAGTGGAGGTAAGAACAAAAAAAAGAGCTGAATTTGACATGTGTTTGTTCTTTTGTAATGTTGTTATACTGATGCTAACCAATAATAAATAACTTCTTACTTTTAATGTGACTTCTGGTGATGCATGGTTTTGCACCGTACTCAAAAGGGTTTGCTCTGCAGAATTAGCAATCTCGCTAATTGATTAAAAGGAGGGAAAACCCGAGAAGGCTACCACATGACATGCTGAACAGCTTTGCTCTGCCAGGGAAAAGCATAAGATACTCTCCCCTGTCACATATATTTTATTATGTACTTAATTTTTATGCAAATGTCGGGCGGCCGGACCGGAGCAGGAGGGGATAGACAAGCAGAGAAAAAAAGACAGCGGGGCAGAGCGGGGGGACAAAGTAAAAAAGTGCAAACGGGGCCTCCGAGTGGTGTGCTGGCCGATGGGGGGCCAGTGTCTTTGGCGATGGTAGGCGGACCCTAGCCCTTTCTTTGCGGCCGGCTTTAGGGCAGCATTTTTGGCATCGCAGGCGTTTCGGGGGGCTGGCAGAGTTTGGGTGTGTTGAGGGTCGCCATTTTTCTAAATTTGCAAATTGCTCGCGCGGCTATTGGGGACGCCATGTTTGTTTACAACACACGTACCCTACAGTACGGGTAATCTCACCTCTCTGGAGCCTATTTTTAATCAGAGATATTTTTCCAATATTATCGAATGCATCGGTACGACATCATAACTCCTATGAGCTTCAAATACCTTCTTCACTGCTCCCTGGCCGACGAGCTTCAGCTGGCCAACCTCTGCGTCAATCAGGGAGCACTGAAGCCAGGGGGTGCAGGTCTTCATCGTAGTCATTTGAAAGTGTCCAGCCACGCAGCCATCACGCGTGGTCGCCGCTTGGCCTTTGGCCTGATAGGCGGAGTCCAAATACAGGTAGATGAAGATGTCGACGAGGAGCAAAGCTGCAAGGAACAGCGCCAGCGTCGGAGGGCTGCGAGCGTTGCTGCTTGGACGACCCATGCTGGGCTGTGTGGACACAGAAAGGAACACTGAGCCATGCTGGGCGGTTGTACTGCGAAACCACTACAGCTTCTTTGTTGGCCTTGACAGTCATCTGTCTGACCTCATGATGGTGAGAAGAGTCCCGGCGGAAAACAACCAAGGACACGGTGCTTCTTAGGACACAAACTTAAATGTAACGTGTGCGTCCAATCCAAGCAGGGTAACGCACGTGGAAGAACTCCATCACGCGCACGTTCACCTTTCCGTTCCATCTCACGTGCGCGCGGCGCCCGTGGTCACAAACAACCTTAGGCCTCGCGCCAACGGAAACGGCAACGACAGCGTCAAAATTAAGTTAAAGCTATCAATGCGTAACGGTGTATGGCTCCTCGGCGAGCATTCACGTCCACTTCCCTGCGCGGAATTTCACCCAGAACCAACCACCGGAAACAAACAATCTCCTCCTGTTAAGACCTTCACAATAAAACCCTAAATTCAATAGTCACTCTGCTGAGTTTGGATATGTGCATGTGGCCTTTCCTGGAACCATAGCCATAAGCAATCGAGCTCAACGTGGAGGGCTCAAACGCCACATATCCGTCAATCAGACCCCCGGCGCCCCCAAACCAGAGGACTGCGTAAGGATGGGGCTTTTATTGTGAAAAGGCCAGACCCAGGAAGGAAGTGTGTTGTTCAAGCTAGCCCACCGCCGTAACGCAAGTTAGCGTCATCGCACAGTAGCTCGGGAACGTGCAGCTACAGCGAACAGGTAATAAACTCCGTACAAATGTCTTCAGTAGCCCTTAGCTGATACGTTTGAACGCAGCTGGCTGGAACCTGTTGGAACCTGTTGGAACCTGTTGGAACCTGTTGGTATATTCGCCATTGCGCGTGCCCTGATCAGTAATTGGTGATTGGATGTACCCCATCTAATATTGTCGCGAGAGTTTAGGGTGGGGATTTCCCACGCGCTCCCCCTGCTTTGCTACATCTTTGGTCATTGGGGGGATGTTTGTCGACCTGCTCTCAATCGAGACCATTGTGATGTTGCAGATGCGTCGTGTTTACGGGCTGCGTACGTGCTGCGGTCCGTTCCCAGACTCAGCCCTGTTTCCATAGTTTCCTCTCGCCTGCTCCCATTGGACGGTGATGGTTACAGCATCACTGTGCACCCCCCCCCCCCTTCCACCTGACTGTTGGCAGACTCCAGGGATGAGTCACCCAGTGAGTCACAGGGATCCATACTTTGCTTATTATCGCCATCAACTTCCGGTGTTCGGTACACGGAGGCTCATCTCTCAGGCGACACATCAGTGGCTCAGAAAACACTGCATGGGTCAAGCATGTTGAACGACATGCACATTTTTACCTGCACATACACCTCCATCGTCAATACCGTTACGGTGGGATTTCTGCTTCTGCCGGGACTGTCATCATTGTGTGTGTTTGGGTAATTGTTCTTGTTGAATTGCCCCCACAACAGTAGTTAGGTGGCACAAAAGCGGCATATACGGTGGTGTGAAAAACTATTTGCCCCCTTCCTGGCTTTTTATTCTTTTGCATGTTTGTCAGACTTAAATGTTTCTGCTCATTAAAAAAAAAGAGTTAACTATTAGTCAAAGATACCATAATTGAACACAAAATGCAGTTTTCAAAGGCTCACTTTGTTACCAGGAGCGCACATGAGGGTAAACAAGGGCTATACTTCAGACGTGGTTCATCAGCGGAAATGATATGCATCCGTAATGGCAGTGTTGTAGGAGAAAGGCCTCCAGTCTTCACTTTGTATCATCTGGTTTGGATTGGAGGACAAGTACATGTTTTTCTTAAAGACCACATCTGTCAGCTATTTACTAGGACCGGACTTCTATGTAGGATGGGGGCATAGCAATGATAACATGCGGATGCTACGAGGATAGCTTGTAGGGACGAGCAGGATACACGTTTTAGATGAGTATCCGTTACGGATCACGCATTTTTGCCGAGTACAGCTCGTCGTTATCCTCATGGGGTAACTACTTACATATGCCTCGCACTGCCCGCACCGGGGCTTGAACACGAGACCCTTGTAATGGGAGGTGAGGGCGCTGACCACTCGACCAAAAGCCCGGACCGTTAGCCGAGTGTTCAGCGCAGCTCTTAAGGCTGAGGGAGTGAGGTTTACCAACGTACACTCGCACAGCCGCACTGCCGGGCATCCGGTACACGTATTCACTCTTTATGTTCTGTGATTGGCCAGTCACACACAGCAACTCAGAGTGACAGACTCGGCAAAAAGCCATGGCTCTCTACTAGGACTGGGCACTTCTATGTAGGATGGGTGTATAGTAGGGATGTCCCAATCGGATATTTAGGATCGGTATCGGCGGCCAATCCACTGTATTTTGAAGATCAGATAAGGTTGGCTTCCGCCACAAGATCCGTAACTCTGGGCCACACTTAAACATGGTAAATGCGCCTCAAAGTTGGGCGCCACTCGACTCCCACCACCCGGATTAAGAAGAACATGCAACACCACCGTGCAAAGATGTGCGCGGGGTAGCCGGGGTAACTACCATGGTGTAGTTAGATTCACGTTGGACTCTGGATATTTGGCTCGGTAGCTACAGCGGTGGACTTCCCCTCGCTGTGCCCGGACTCCTCTGTCATGGTGCCGGCAGCTCGTCATACTGTGTAATAAAAAAAATTAATTCAGCAATACTTTAGTTGGATTATTTTACAGTAGAACAGTAGAACTGACAACTTCTTCACTGACAATAAATTGATACCCGGTGTCTGCTTATGTGAGTGTCAAACTATATTGACATCCGACCGTGTGGTTCTGAAGGTAGACTTACAGTACGTGAAGCAAGAGTGTCATGGAGGAACTGGAAGTTTAACTCGGTTTTATTATCAGATTTTTGTGAATTATTTGTTCGGGTGAAATTACAGACCAACGGGGAATAAACAATAATTTCAAGAACTATTACAGCAAATTGTACGCCTGTGGTGTGCTCCTCTTACCCTGAAGACATGCAAGCTTCCATTACTAACTGCGGAACAGGTTGTACAGCTAGACAAACTGCTTGTACAAAAATGACAAATTACAGACATGGTAACTATGCTTTAAACTGGCACGGCACCAGCTTGACGTCTGGCCGATAAAAAGCAGTGCAGATCGCCGCTGCTAGGAAATCCTGTGATTTGAGGAAACGGGGAAAGATCCAAGGTACTTACAGCGCCAACTGCTAAATGTTCAAGTTAAATGGAGGACCTGCAAAATTTGCCAGACATCATATCCACATGAAAACAACATGCCACAAGGAACTGATCAACTAGAAACACCTGAAAACCTATTTGACCTCATTTAATGACACTCAAAACACAACAGGACAGTGTGGCCCCCAACTTCATATTTTAGGAGCACAGGCAGAAAGTGTAGGGGTCCACGTGGAAATCGATTTAAAAAAGTAAATATTCACATTTCCTCTATTTTCACTGTATTACTGATAAATGATGTCCCACATGGGAAATTTAATTGGTATTGGGACATCGCCGTCACGTGACCAGACACGAGCTTTGACGACAAGCTAACATAAAATTTACATACTTCGATGGATGCGACTCACCCCGGTCAACGTTCTCCTGATATTCCATCCATCCATTTTCTATGCCGGGAGTACTGTCTGCAGGAGCCTATCCCAGCTGCCTTTGGGCAAGAGGCGGGATACAGACTGGACTGGTCGCCAGCCAATCGCATGGCAGACAAACAATCTTTCACACCTATGGACAATTTGGAGACGCCAATTGACCTAACATGCATGCTTTTGGAATGTGGGAGGAAACCGGAGTTCCTGGAAAAACCTGGGGAGAACATAAAACAGGCATTCCAGATCTCCTGACTGTGTGGCCGACATGCTAACCACTCGGCCACCGCGCGGCCTTTTCCTGATATTTTGTTATCTTATACTCCAGAGCGAATCATAGAAGTAATTCCACTTCATCGTACGTCTAGATGAACCCCGAAAACTTAAGATGACAGACTTATGCTCATGCGTTCTTTCTTCCTCTATAGATTTGGGTTAAAATATCAGCTTGTCTTGTTCTCGTCAACCTTTGATTGTGTAAATGTACATTTCTGACCTCGACTGTTTATTGACTTGCATTTGGCAGCTTCCTTTGTTGGATGTTGTTCAAGACTTGCTGCAGGTAGAGCTCCAAGCAACTTCCGAACATGCCAACAAAGTGAAGCGTCCACTCCGAAACCTTCTGTCATCGCCTGGCTGTTAAAGCAAAGTGAGCACAGGAAGCAGGTGTGGCAGACTCTATTGCTGTTTCCCCCACTGGTCAGATCTGATCCTTGTGTTCCATGTCCGCTAGAACGTTAGACCTGGATCTGCAATGGGACGTCCCGCATTGTGTATGGTACTCCTCGCACTCTTGTGTCACAGTCATGGCCTGGAAACGAACCCACTGTACAGATCCAAAAGGTAGGACAAAAATGTTTTTGTTTCAGTGGACTGGAACCAGTTAACCACAACAAACTGGGGATTACTGTATTACCTTTACCCTGCACCGACATTCAAGCTTTGGGGAGTTAGTAAAGCGTACACTTTGTAGTATGTAGTGATAAATCAACGCTATTACTGTTGCCAAGGATTCAGGAAAGTGCCGAGTCAGATCCCAGTGACTGTTCTTCAAGGACGGATCAGCCACAAATCTTAACCGACTCCGACTTGTCCGTGCCTCTTCGGATGCCGGGTGTCACCCCAGCTAAGGTGGGCCCCCTCCCCGTTTGCCCCCTGACAAAGATTGATGTGGTAGCTTTATTTTGAAGAAATGCGTGTATGAGCCACAAATAAAGATGGCTTAGTAGGTAGAGGGGAAACACTGGAAAGGTCGGCTGTTTCTTGCAAGTGCTGCTGGTTGGTTTTCCCTCAGTCAACTAGAAATTCATTTACAACCTACAGTATATTCCGTGTTATATGTGCCCTGCGATTGACTGGCGACCAGTCCAGGGTGTACCCCGCCTCCTGCCCACAGTCAGCTGGGATAGGCTCCAGCATACCCGCGACCCTTATGAGGATAAGCGGTAAAGAAAATGAATGCGTGTATTCCGTGTTTTTTCTGTTTTTTTTAAATTCATTTTCTGGCTCTGTTAAAATAAACCAACCATAAAAATTCTGGGCTTCTTTGTCAGGAGGCAGCAGGGGATCAAACTGCTGTTTGTAAGAATGAATTGCAAAAACTTGAGCAACAGCGGCTAACCCTGAATGTGAATGAAATAATTATTGCTAGATATCCAGTAGGACAATTGTATTCTCTGTGGTTTCAGTCGGACACATATGTATGTATGGCTTTTCCTGTGCCAACCAGTCAGACTGCATATGTGGGTGAGTATCCCTTCATGTCCTCATTGACATGCATGATATGATAAAAGTATTTAAAAATAGTCACATGTTCTCCCTATAATGCATCTCTGTGAAAGGGTTAACAGTACTTTATATAGTGTTTTCTATGAAGAAGATGCACTACATTAAAAATTGCTGGTCAACCATGAGGGGGTTATTACCTTTTCAGAAAAACTGCATATACTGTATGGACAGCATGTAAAACTCTGTATGGGTAAAAACAATGTTTTATCCCGATCTATAGTCTACCTCCTATACTTATTGCTATTTATACGGTCGTCCGATATTGGCTTTTTTCCGATATCCGATACGGTGATATTGTCCGATGTCGATTATTTCCAGTGGAATTAACACAAAGTGTTATCCAGCCGTTGAGCAGTCAAGCTCAACAAGCTAACCTGGCTAAGGTTTGAAAACTTGGTATATGTTGTGAAGCTAATGGATACAGCATCAGCAGTTAGCGTCTGGACGTGGCTGTAAACAACATTGTACATCCACGGTAAGCAAACAGCGGTGAGATACTTGCAATGTGCATGCACGACAGAAAAGGGCTGGGTATCCAGTGTGATCAATACGCTCCATGATTTTCCAATTGATGGCTTTCGCCCTGGGAATATTCAAGGAAGAAGTCTCGGTACTGTCTCGCATAACCAGCGCTTTGCAGTCGTTGCAAATTGCAAGTTTAATATCCAAAGAAGACCAAAACCAGAGCGAGCAAGCGTGTTACTGCAGCCACCATCAAGTCGGCTCCATCGTATCGGAGCCCAAAGGCCCATATCGGCAGTTTTTAAAATTGGTTTCCATTGTAGGGAAGACAACCAATACCGATATTTACCGATACACCAATATTATCGGACATCCCGACGTTACTTATTATTTTCACTTGCAGTTGCCTTCAACCATCCTTAACTCTTTACAAGCCTGTCAAGCCTTTCCTGTTTGATGAGGCAATGCTGTTTTTGTGTGTACAATCTCTTAATGACAACAGAAAGTGTGGTTAAAAAATCAATTAAAGTATCGCCTAATGCCTTTCATGCAAAATTCATAATATCTACCTTAATGCCTTTTCCCCTCAGTGGACTTCATGCCTCAGGCAAGCATGAGCACAGTCCATCACATGCTGCTGTTTGGCTGCAAGACCCCTGTCAGCACCACCGGCTACTGGTAATCATGTTTTCTTTTTTTCTGTGCCTATTGTTGTCTAGTACATTTATGTAGTTTTTCCTAGTAATTCCTTGGCACTTTGCGCTTTGAATTCAGAGGCTATTTTTGCAACGTATAGTACTTAATCAGTCCGTTTTGTGGTTGAAAACAGCCTGTGTTATTCCAAAATATCCATATTGTAGCAAATTGTACGCATTTCGGAAACAAAATTAAACATTTTTAATCACATTTGAGAGGCTGACATTTTGTAGATTGTAAATTCACAAAACAATTAATTGAATACCAAAATAGTTATTGATTAATCGAATAATCGGTGAATGAGATTAATTGTTGCAGTGCTATGCCACTTTATATGTTATACTCTTATCCACATTCGCAGCCACGCCGCTACTCTTCAACTTCCTGTTTATACAGTTAAGTTTGTACCCAAGCAGCTCAAGGGATGTACATCCAGGATGTACCCTTCCTCTCATACCAAAAATAGCTCCAATAAAAGATGAGAATAAGAATGTTTTGCAGGTGTCAAACAGTGACCTACAAATTAAAGGGCAGTCCAAAATAATGCGGTAACTAGATTATTTAATGACATTTCTAGCCTAATTAACGCATACACACCACACCAAGCTGCTGGGCCAGAGTGGGGGGTTTCAAAAACTCTGACTGGTTAAACTGAGATTTTTGGTTTGTGTCAAAAGTAGGCATGCACGATATTTTTTCTAACCTCCTGCTTCTCAAAACCGATACCAGTAACTTTAAATTTTTCATATAAAAATCTGACGTTTTTCTTTAATGATGTGTAGTTTGTGCGCACCAGGCAGTAAGAACGACTCAAACAAAGTAGTGTTTGATAAACTGTACCTGTAGATCTGTCTTTACCAACTATCATGACGTCACTGCTATTAACAAAATGCCTTAAAAAATAGCGACGGCTCAGAAGTACAAACGAAGTACAAAACAGCATCTCCAGTGATGGTAAAGGGCTGGTTGTTCAGTTCACAGATCACTTAAACTCTCTGGTCATCTTTGGAAAACGTTTTTCAAATGCCAGTGAAAGGAACAAGCCCTGGGCATTGTATCTATGCCGGCGCCTCAGGCGGTTGATAAGGTTTAGTGTGTGTTTGAAGCTCAGTGTTTTTTCCCCTCATCGCGCAATGTTTGAAGAGCATTTGGCAAAATGTCCTCCTCTGAAACAGTGACAAGTCCCAAACGACGGACGACATGTTTTCTACGGAGCTCAGGGGAAGGTTACGACTGTAGACGCTTGTACTTAAAACACGCACAAACAAACATTCATACGGTTTCCTTGCTGCACAGAAGTGTCAGCTGATTCTGAATATTTTCTCATAGGTTGTTGAACTGAGTGACTGTTATGTTTTTCACCCAAGGGTCTGTGGCAGTGTGCGGGGCACTTGTGTGGATAAGTCCTCCGTTTTATATGCCTGGGCTCGCGACGCACCCCACACCCAGCTACCAAAAGGTATGTTTTGAAAGGCACACAACAGAATCAGCATTATGGCACATGACTTAGGGTTTTGTTTACACACACAATAGGTAACGTTTGGGCCAAATTCCTTCCTGGAATTTGCATGAGCACCAAACTTGGGACATTGAAAGGTGGAAGAAAGTCTGTGGTGTGTCTTAATATATAATAATACTATATTGTGAGGTAATGCATGTGTGTTATTTCATGTCTAAATGACTTTAATAAACTTAAAACCCTGATTTATAAAGTTGTAAACAGATTTTATTGGAAATTCACTTATCACAGCCATGTCGGCAACCAATTAACTGTGATAAACGAGGGACGACAGTTCCGATGAAAGTCTGTCTTTCGTCCTCCGTTTATCTTTGACCATTGACCACACAGTTTGAGGGTTAGCAGTGTTCTAGCTCTTCAACCATTTCAGCAAAATAATGACCAGTATATTTACATTTTCTTTCAAATGTTGCACACCTAGATGCTGAATACAGTGAAATAAATAGTGTTTTTATCTTCAAACATTTCTTTCTCTGTGTTCTCTCGCCAGACGTTGGTTTCAAAGTTGGACGAAATTCAGGGGTTTCTTACTTTGTGCTGCAGATCCATTATGGAGATATTCAGGCTTTCCAAGGTAAAGTACTCCGGGCATATTTCCATGCTGGCAAAACCTGCTGAATAAGCATTTCCAGGACAAATAAAGCACCACCATGACCATGAACATTCATGTTTCAAAGTCATTTTGCTTTTTTTTGTTTGTTTCTTCTGCAGATCATCACAGGGATTGCTCAGGACTCAGCTTGAGAATGACGTCCAAACCGTGCGTATTTTGTTTTCTAACAAACTATTAATTACTGCAAAGAAGTCTGCAGTGACTGATGGTTTGCTGATGAGTTACATTGGAAGCTAGCTGTGTTAGCCTAGTTTAGCACAGCATGCTGGCGTGGCTGTCTGTGTGCGGTAAGATAAGTGAGCATATTAATAGTGAAAGCAGGATAGAAAGTAGGAAAGTCTGAACACACCTCAAGTCCGTGAACGCATCTATGTACACTGTGTTCTGACTGCTGATTGGATGGGCAGTAATGTAATTTCAAATTAACAAAACTAAACAGGATATTATTCCGAAAATGAAAGAAACGTCTCTCTCTCCGCAGAGACAGCAACAAACATCACCAGTAGGCAAATTGATGACATTTACTGATAACAGGCCTATTTCAATTCCCTGTGATGAGATAAGTGACGTAAATGATATTGAACAGATAGATATGTGAATTATGATGGGCTTTTTAATGTTAAAGTTGGCTATGTAATTCGTAATTTCATGTCATTTGTAATTTAATTACACATAACACATTCTGTAATTTCACATAATTCAGTGTTTAAAATATTTCAAGGTAGGAAGAGGAGGCAAATGGCTCTTTGAATGGTAAAAGCCAGTATATGTCCATTTAAATGAATATTTTATGACACTGTTGTTGTCTTGTAGCTCCTAATTGATTGTTTTTTTTCTTTGTCAAAGGCAGCCTTTTATTGCTGGTATATATCTGCTCATGTCTTTGGACACTGTCATCCTCCCAGGAAAAAGAGGTAGTTCCAGTATATATTCTTTAGCACATATTTCTCTTAAATTGCACATATTGCATTGTAAAAAAAAAAGCTATGTGTTTGACTTGTGTGTCTTAACTTTGAATACTGAAACATTAAGTGTTGCAAAAATGCTGGTAATATTATCGGACATTTCTAATTACTGGCATAAAGCGATATTACTATTACTGTTAATATTACTAGCAATATTGGCAAAAAAAACTAACACACCATCCAGTATGTTCAGAATGTGCTCTCATTCAATACAGCGATGTCCCTTCTTTTATGGCTCAGTAAGGCGGAGTTTACACAAGGACTGTAAAACAAAAGGAAAAACAACACCTGAACAACAGGATGTAGCACTCGGGGCGCCCCCCTGCGGTTAGAGACAGCCAGGCGCCGTCCTTGAGTGTTGCTTCCTTTGACTGGGCGCAGCCCTTGGAGGGTGGGGGGGTGTGACTGCGGGGACCCCCTGCGGCTAGGGACGGCCGGGCGCCGTTCCTGAGTGCCGCCTCCTGTTGCTGAGTGCAGCCAGGAATACATAGCAAACGCTGGTTATATGTTTTGGAAGTATTTGATAATAACAGTAACATTTGGAACACACAATGTAAGTGCACCACAACGACTATACAGGTACAGACACAAGGCATGCTGGGAGGCCGACTCGCACACTTCCCAAACGCTAAGTTACCCATTAAGTTAACATAACATTAACATAAGTTACCCGCTAGAGCTGATCATAAGAGTCAGGTGTGAAGTCAGAGGCATGCAATTTTTCAATTGCTGTCCGTATTTAGGTATTCTTGTGTGGATGTATGAGCACAATGAAGATAAAAACATGTTTTTGTTTGTTTTCAGTCACAAATGCAGACATTGCCTGCGATTATTCTTCACATCCCATCTACCCGTTTGCCTTTAGGACCCACACACATGGCCTGGGTGAGTACTGACAACCATTCATGATCATTTACTGTACATTTGAACTTTGCAAGGCACATGCAGTGAGGCCTATGTTCCCAAAGTGGGGTACGCCAATTGCACTAGGGGGTGCGTGAGTAAAAATGAACAACAATTAGCGCCCAACACTCACGAGTGCACCTGAACGCCTCAAGAACGGAGCGGAAAGGAGGAGTGCACGATATGGACAACTAAGTACGTTTGGTGATTGATTTGTGCGTTAAGAATGTTTAATTTTGAAGATTTTACTTATATTGGGGTTCCGGGGATTCCAGGAAAATGAGGCATTATTGTTGGATGGATGTATTTTTGTACTGAAACTGCTTTCTCATGATTGTGTTGCGTTCCCTCTTAATTTGGTATTGAATTAACATGCAGACAGTAGTTGACAAAAAAATAAAAGATACGATCAGCACTCATGATTTATCAATACTCATGTGAAACTTCATCAAAATGTGATCATGCAAAATACACATTTTTGACCGGAAAATTCTATGAACTTAATCAGCCAATTATTATATCCGGCATAACGCTGACTGCTGCTTTAAGATATTTAGTTTACAAGCATGTGTGTTTACTAATACTTTATATATACAGTCAACCCTTGTTTATCACAGTTAATTGGTTTCAGACCCAACTGTAACAGGGAGTCCTTATTTATAAAGTTATATACTGTAGTGTAGTTAGAGCATTGAAAACTTGTCTCTTTTCCCCATGATTAGAGCCCTCTAGACATGAAATAACACCCCTATAGTCAGTATTAGGCTCATATTACCCAATATAGTGAAGTAGTTTGTGACAATCAGCATTTCAAGAGTGTTTTGGACAGAAAGTGAGGTCTGGGGCTCAAAGTCGAGTTTTACTTGGTGCGGGTTTTCCCGCGGAAGGGATTGTTGTGATTTATTCAAACCTGCAATTAAAGCCGGTTGTTCCGGCGATAAAATCTGGTGCTTTTGTGTCTCAAAGTTTACAGTAACATCACGGACGCCAGCGTAGCATACTACATACCATCACAGCATGTTTTGAGCCTCCCGTCCCGGAATTGTCGTGCTCCTCTGACCAATGAGCAACCAGCAATGGGCTGATCAAGACGCACCACCAAAACAAGCGCATGAACACACATGGCGTTGCAATCGACCACACTTTTACAACTTTGCAATAATAGAACACCGTGAAAATTGTCAATAAAAAGTCATAATAATGAGGATGTGACATTTTTTGAATGAAATAGTTTTTCAATACAGAAAGCAGATGATGGCTTGTAAACATGACCAAGAGAAGTGACAGCCATAGGCTGACGCTATTTACTGTGTCTGATAAAAGAATAACGTGGGCGCTTTTAATACAAACTATCATCTTGAATCCACCCTCTTAACTTGTTCTTTCTCCCGTAGGAAAAGTGGTTAGTGGCTACAGGATCCGGAATGGAGAGTGGAGCCTCATTGGGAGACAGTCTCCGCAACTACCACAGGTATGCTGTCATGTCTGTCCATCAGTCACATGTTGGATGCGATAGACAGCGTTTGCAACTTTGTACCTTTGAATTATAGGAACATGTCAAAAAGAACCCGTTAACTCAGTTATTTAATTACCAGCAAATGTAAATGGCATGTGCATCGTCGCAAAGCACACTTTTGCGTTATGACGGCACACGGAGGCACAGTCTAGCGTCCCCGCAGAGTCACAGTCTGGCACACTAGTAGAACATTATCCTGACCTGAACACATGGAAGTACAGTTTGCTGTAAATGCTCCCAAAACATGTCAATTCAATTTCAGTGATAGGGCGCTTTTGAATGCAACGCCTCATAATAACGCAGCTAACGTGTGATTCCAATGTTCTGCGACTATTAAAAAGACAAAATATATTTTCAGACATGTGTGCGATCTTTGATCTGGATTTAATTATCCAGGTGGCTCTGTTAGTACATACAAATATAGTGTACAGCACATAAGCCTGTCATTCCTTTCTGTTCATAAAATACAGTCAAAAATGATGCTTGTTCATACCATTCCATTTTCCTCCGCCTAACCGGGTCCGGGTCGCAGTGGCAGCAGTCTCAGTAAGGAAGTCCGGACTTCCCGGTCTCCGGCCACTTCTTCCAGCTCCACCGGGAGGACCCCATGGCGTTCCCAGGCCAGCTGTGAGACATAGTCCCTCCAGCGTGTTCTTGGTTTACCCAGGGGCCTTCTCCCGGCTGGGCATGCCCGAGCCACCTCAACTGGCTCCTCTCCATGTGAAGGAGCAGCGGCTCTACTCTGAGCTCCTCCCGGATGGCCGAGCTCCTCACCCTATCTCTTAGGGTGAGTCCAGACATCCTACGAAGGAAACTCATTTCCGCCGCTTGTATCCGCAATCCCGTTCTTTCGGTCATGAACCATAACTCATGACCATAGGTGAGGGTGGGAACAAAGATACATCGGTAAACAGAGAGCTTTGCCTTCCGGCTCAGCTCTCTCTTCACCACGACGGTCCGGTACAGCGACCGCACAAGACCCCAAGATACTTGAACTCCTCCACCTGGGGCAAGACCTCGCCCCCAACCCGCAGGGTCCAATCCACCCATTTCCGACTGAGAACCAGGGCCTCATAGTTTGCAGCTTCACACTCCGTTGCAAACTCCTCCAGTAAACGCTGAAGGTCACAGACTGATGAAGCCATCAGGACCACATACTCTGGACTCCCTCGACACCTCTAGAAATCCTAGAAACAGAGTTGGTGACAAAGGGCAGCCTTGGCGGAGGCCAACATTAACAGAACGGAAACAGGCTTGACTTACTGCTGGCAATGGGAACCGGGCTTCTGCTCCCGTTGTGCAAGGACCGAACGGCACGTAACAGCGCGCCGCCAATCCCGTACTCCCGTAGCACCCTCCACAGGACACCATGTGGGACCCGGTCAAAAGCCTTTTCTAAGGCCACACAGCACAAGTGGACCGGTTGGGCAAACTCCCATGTACCCTCCAGTACCCAGTCCAGACAACCTTCAAAACAGTTTTTAAGATAGAGTCTTCTTGACATGAAATAACACCGCTATTATCACCTTTACAAAATATCAGCACTAATAAGAGAAAATAAGACATTTATGTCTGAAATTGCTTAATTTATCTTATTATATCTACTATATTGGATAATACCAGTGTAATAGTGACTATAGGGATGTTATTTCATGTCTAGAAGGCTCTAATAATGTTAAGGTCTTAAACAGGTTCTCAACTATGAAAATAAAGTTATAAATAAGAAATAAAACTTTGCGGCGATTCTCTTATCATGGTTGGCTCTGGAATTAACTGCGATAAACGAGGGGATTATGAAAACATTCTGTATGTGACAAGGAGACAATGTACTTTAATGTGATAAAAAAAAAAACACTTTACAGGAAGGTATAAAGTTACATGCCGAAGAAATTAGTTGACATTGCGTAGGAAATTGTTGAAATTGAACGCATGTCCACAATCTGCTTTATTAGGCAAAGGTTAGCCCTCACACTCAATAACCATATGACTTCCTTCTTCAGGCTTTCTATCCCTCAAATCACGACGTGGGTGTGAACAACGGTGACATTCTTGCAGCCCGATGTATGTTCACTGGTGAAGGCAGAACTGAAAACACATACCTTGGGTAGGTTCTACTGTACATTGCATTGCACTTACTCCCATTTTGCACATTCCTTGAGAAAAACAATGTGATTCGGGGTCGAGAGCGGTATCTGAATGGGTATTGCTGGGTTGCAACCACGTGAGGTATAAGGCAGTCCGCGTCACTTCCAGTGATATTATTAAATGTAGATAATAATGTAGTAATAATAATAATGTGCCTTGTGATAGACTGGTGACCAAACCACGGGGCAGTTCCAAAGGAATAACGTTTTGCATGCCGTTAAAATGATTTTCTCCGTTTGTGAGAGTGCATGGTGTGTTGCATAAAGACATGAAGATAAAATACAAATATGATGAATGTAGCAGATGAAAATAATGCTGCTAACATGTCTATCTGCGTTCTTACACCAAGTCCGTCCGCATGAGTACATTCTTGTATGTGTCCTTCATTGTTACACTTGTAGCCCACGACGACTGCAATCGGACTTGGTGGCACGTGCGACCCAGCAATAAGGCAGAGGTCTGTATTATAGTAACCGTGTATCGCTTCATCAATAAGCATGAAGGCCGGTCTATTTGGATGAGTGCATTTGGGCCACATACCTACTGACCACATCATTGGCTTTTACATCCACGCATAAATATATATTTGTTGTGTGTTTTTACTGCAGTGGCACCTCTGATGATGAAATGTGCAACTTCTAAATCATGTACTACATGGAGAGCAAACATGCCGTTCCTTACATGAGCTGCGTGGAGCCCGGCCCTGCCAAACTTTTTCAGCACATTCCACCTGAGGCTAACATTCCCATCAATGTCACTCCAGATAACATGAACTCCATGATGCATATGGGGGGGCACTCAAGTACAACAGGTAAATCTTTTTTGTAGATTGGTGTTGGAACATTATGAACGTTATATTTGGAAGCAGACTGACAAAATAGAGCCATTCCAACTGTGAATGGGCCCATTTCCCACCTCAAGTCCAGCATATTTGTTACATGAGTGCTGGTCTGTATTTAGGTTTGGTACACTGCCTCTCCTCTGGCACAACTGAAAAACGGAAAGGCTCGGCAGATTGCTCATGCGCACGTAGACACGTCATTGAATGATTGCAATGCATTTGTTGTTAATGATAATCACCACCTTCCTTAATTAAAAACAAATACCTTTAGACAATAATTGATACATCCGAAAATGTCCACCAAAGCTAGCTTGTACTGGTTATTGCTGTACGTGAGCTCCTACTTGCGTTCGGTGGGTAGTAGGGCCATCAAAGGTTTTTTCACCGGTTTCTCGTTACCACCTCGATGTGTGTAGTTCAGGTGAGGGCTGGTTTGTGGGTTTGTGAGGACATGCCACTGTGAGCTCCACACACCTTGAGAGAGCAGTCTGGGGACAGTGCGGGGGGACTACCGCTGTTGCTACGAAACAATATAGGAAGTATGGGCTTTCTAACAGTGCTACATGCGTGCTATATATTTTACCTGTATTATTCGTAAATTATTAACCACAAATGGTGAATAACATGCAGAAAAAACTAAGATGGGAACATTTTTGTCATTTGTGGTGCCATGAATCCCCTTGCATAATAATGGAGTGACAGTTTATTTATGCAACCGCTCTTCTTTGAAGTTAAAGGCAATTTTCACGTTCAACAAAATGAATAAACATAACCTAAAACACGACTGAAAATAATTGCATTACTGTAGCTTTTTACAAGAGGTGTGCAAGCAAATGGGATTACCTGATGGATGAATTGCATGTGCACAGCCCTGGGTGAACTTAGTGACCTTCCCACTCTTCCACGAGGCCACAAGGACAGCACATCAACGGCAGATTCGACCAGTGAAGTGCAGCTTCTCGATCAGGGTAAGTCTGATGAAATATTTGACTTATTGATGAATATATTTATAAATATATTACAAGATTACAGCAATAACTTGAACTCTGGGGCTGGACAGATTTTGTCAATTTATAAGGAAGAACTGATTTAAATGTTAGATATCAAAAAAGAAAAGGTTTGGGACAGTAGACACCGTAGATCACACTTGTGGGTTGCCACATGTAGCGGAAATAAGCTCTGTCGACTGTCTGTGATGTCATTAGCGGTGGACTTTGTAGTTCTTTGCTAACTCACAAAGGTACGCCACAAGTTCCACAAATGAAACTTTGCTGTGAAAGAATGTACAAGCAGAGAAGGTATTCATTTCCAATACAGTGGAACCCTGATCCGCACCATTAATCCGTTCCGGGACATCCGACTCCAACCAAAACCCATAAGAAATAGGTTAAATTCAGTTCATCGGTTCCTGTTTTTATAGTTTTACAATTATAGTTTTACATGCAGAAAACAAGTAAATAAATACACAAAAAAGGGATAAAAAAATTGTGAAATAACTCAAAACATGTCTTATGATCTACATTCCTCAAAGTAGCCACTCTGCTTATTTGATAGTGTCATGGTAACATGATCTCGTGTTGTCTTGGCGATGTCAGCGTTGCATGTTTTTGTCAGACGCTCATTCATGTGGATTATTGTGAAGTGTCAAATTGCAAGTGTCGATGCCGTTCATATCTACATCCACCTCCGTTGGTTGTAGGAAGTTGGCAAGTTGTTGCGTTGTTGAAGGAACTTCTTTTTCATCCGGTTCGCCTCGGTTTTGGATTGCCCTGTGTTTTGACCTACGTATACTGTATTCGGAGGGAGCCCCGTGAGGATCATTTTGTTGTTGATGTTTATCCATCTCATCAAATTATATTTTTTATTTGCTTGGTGATATTCTTTCTTCTTCCTCTTAAGAGTTGTGCGCGCGCAAGACAGCATTGTCTTCCAATAGTGCCTTGATATTATTCTGTAGACCCTTGTCAGTGCCATTCCATTCCATTTTCTTCCGCTTACCAGGGTCCGGGTCGCGAGGGCAGCAGTCTCAGTAGAGAAGTCCAGACTTCCCGGTCCCCGGCGACCTCTTCCAGCTCCACCGGGAGGACACCGAGGCATTCCCAGGCCAGCTGTGAGACATAGTCCCTCCAGCGTGTCCTAGGTCTTTCCCGGGGCCTTCTCCCAGCTGGGCATGCCCGAAACACCTCACCCGGGAGGCATCCGGACTAGATGCCCGAGCCACCTCAACTGGCTCCTATTGATGTGAAGGGGCAGCGGCTCTACTCTGAGCTCCTCCCGGATGGCCGAGCTCCTCACCCTATCTCTTAGGGTGAGTCCAGCCACCCTACGGAGGAAACTCATTTCCGCCGCTTGTATGGCACGTAGAAGCGGGCCACCAATCTCGTACTAGGAGCACCCCCCACAGGACACCACGAGGGACACGGTCGAATGCCTTTTCCAAGTCTACAAAGCACATGTAGACCAGTTGGGCAGACTCCCACATACCCTCTAGTACCCTTGCAAGGGTGTAGAGGTGGTCCAGTGTTCCACGACCGGGACAAAAACCACATTACAGCTCCTGTAGCCGAGGTTGGACTAACGGTCGTACCCTTCTCTCCAGCACCCTGGAGTAGACTTTCCCAGGGAGGCTGAGAAGTGTGATCCCCCTATAGTTGGAACACGCCCTCCGGTCACCCTTTTTAAAAATGGGGACCACCACCCCGGTCTGCCAGTCCAGAGGTACTGTTCCCGACTTGCCATGCAATGTTGAAGAGGCCTGTCAACCAAAACAGTCCTCCAACATCCAGACCTTATCAGTGCATAGTGATCTATTTTCTTCCATAGGGGTGTTAACCTCTTTAAGACCAGCGTGCCAGGCAGCATTGTCTTCTAATAGTGCCCTGATATTATTCTGTAGACCCTTGATATCAGTGCATAGTGATCTATTTTCGTCCATAGGGGTGTTAACCTGTTTAAGAGCAGCGTAGCATTATCTTACAATAGTGCCTTGATATGATCCTGTAGAACCCTGATAATGCAATGTAAGGTTGTTCACTCATTGTTTCATGACCGTCAGTGTGAAATTACATTTTAAAACAACTATGAAAAAAAAGTGTGGAAAATATGGTACATTCTAAGTGGGACCTTGGCAGAGGTGCAAATGGGAGCGTTGGCCTGTTGGGAATATCATATCTGTAATTGTGATTACTCCCAGTGCAAACTACATGGGTTAAGTGGTATTACATAGTGTTGGTTTTGATGCATGTATTGAACATTTACAAATTTAAGCAAAATAAAGATTTTTTAAAGAAGACTAACTTGCTTATTCTCTGCCTACTTTTCTAAAATTTTCTGTCCATTTTTTCCATCTCTCACTGCACATGCAGGTGATCTATTTTCTCTAATGTCCTAAGAATACATTTATAAATTGAAACCAAAGAATGCAAATTTGTATCTTTTCAATCAGATGACTAACACTTCAAATGTGCCCTGTTAAATAAATCTCTGCTTATTGTTCTATAATGGCTTTCCATTCTTTTCCGTCTCTCTCTATATGTGCAGGTGACCTATTTTCTCTAATGTCCAGGCTGCTAGGCCAAAGCAAGGATGTAGTACATATTCCTAAGTACAACCCCAGACAAATACACAGGGTCCAACCAGCGCTGGTGGCTCAGATTCATAGCTTAATACAAAAGAAAAACCTGGGCTCTCCCAGGGCTTCACTAGTCTTCCAAAGCAGCAGGGATCCTATTTTGATGAGAAACAGAGTGCACAAATTCCATCAGCTTGAGGCAACGCCAAAGCTACCAAAAAGCAAGCTGCAGTCTCAAAGACAAGGTGGGTGTAGGAAGCCATGTCTGTTCCTCAATGGCTTTGAAACAACCCTCTGTATTGCGTGACCGACTGTTTGTGTAACTCATTGCGGCTGACCACATTGTAACTTCAGGATTGCACTATACCAGGGGTGTCTCAACGTTTTCCACAGAGGGCCAGATACTAAAAAACGAAAGGTTGCAAGGGCCGCTTGGATCACCAACACACACAGACATGTTAGAAGATATACAGTAGTCTCCAAAATAATAGCAGTGCAATGTGACTAACCAGATGAATCACTGTTATTAGTATATTTTTATTTCTACTTGGCTAACAAGTTACCAGTAGGTGCATACTGTAGATTCCCAGAAAACAAACAAGACGCAGCATTCATGATATCCACGCTCTTAAGGCTGTGCAATTGGGCAATTAGTTGAAAGGGGTGTTTAAAAAATAGCAGTGTGGCATCCAATCAGTGATCAATTTAGTGAACAACAGGTGTGAGTCAGGTGGCCCCTACTTAAGGATGAAACCAGCGCTTGTTGAACATGCATTTCTCTTTGAAAGCCGGAGGTAGTTCATGACATTGTTCAGAAGAACAGCTTACTTTGATTGAAAAGTTGATTGGAGAGGGAAAAACTTATGAAGAGGTGCAATAAAAAAATTCGGCCCATCAGCTAAGAAGCAAAAACAGAAACAGGTGGCAGAAAACAAAAGATAACTATCAAAATGGATGGAAGAATAACCAGGATGACAAAGGCTCAGCCAATGATCAGCAGAATGATCAAAGACAGTCTGGAGTTACCTGTAAGTACTGCGACAGTTAGAAGACGTCTGTGTGACGATAATCTTATTTACAAGAAACCCACACAAAGTCCCTCTGTTAAAAAAAAAATGCATGCGCAAAAGAGGTTAGAATTTGCCAAACAACACATCCACTGGCCCAAAGAGAAATGGAGGAACATTTGTGGACTAATAAGAGAAAAATTGTGGGCCAGTGGAGACAGTGAAACATGGTGGTGCAAGCATCATGATATGAGCTTGTTTCTCCTGGGACTATTTATCCCATAGCAGGGATCATCATCATGGATCATGGATATGTCAAAATAGGTCATGCCCTTGAAATGGCTGTTTCTACAGGACAATCACCCCAAACACACTAGTAAACCAGCACAATCTTGTTTTGTTGTTATGTTATGGAGTGGCCAGCCCAATCCCCGGACTTTAATCCAATGGAGAACTTGTGGGGTGACATAAAAAATGCTGTTTCTGAAGCAAAACCAAGAAATGTTCATGAATTGTGGATAGTTGCGAAAGTACGTCGGAGGGGAATAACAGCTGAAAGGTGCCACAGGTTGGTTGAGTCCATGCCACACAGATGTGAAGCAGTTCTAAAAAACGGAATATTAGTTTAGTCATGCACAGCATTGCCAAAGAAAGAAAAGTTTGTACAAAATAGTTTTGAGTTTGGCAAGTACTTTTTGAACGCACCCTTTTCAACTAATTGCCCAATTGCACAGCCTGAAAAGCGTGCATATCTTTTCATTCTGGGTCTTGTTTGTTTTCTGAGAATCTACTACACCTACTGGCAACTTGTTGCAAAGATTTCAACGTTACTTTTAGACATTTTTGGGGGGAATATTAGAGTTTTATTCCCATAATATTGTGACCTTTTGGAATTTACATTTTGCACTGGTTGGATCATAAGGAGGTTGTAATTAGATCTTCAAAATGCAACCAAAAAAAGGTGTGACAAAAGTGTCTAGAATGTGCCAAAAACAATTTTGAGTGAGTTATTTATTGTACACAAGCATTAAGGTGAGATACATTGTTCATCAGCTGATGTTACAGAACAATAAAGTGATGTGGTGTAGGTCCAAAAAAATGTAAATTGGAAAATGTCAAACATCCAATTGGCTGTCCGTCAAGACAGGGGACCAAGTTTGTTACTGGTACCCAGTGCTGTTAGATGACCAGCAGACAGGAAGTGCGAGAAAAGGGTTTTAAGAAAAAAAAAGTCCTGTGCATTAGTTTATGCACCTTGGCGGGTTTGTTTCATAGAACAATGGCATGAACGGAGCGGGCCCTTTTGTCAGTCTCCGTGGGTGGAAGTAGCGTACAAGCAGAATGCAAAAGTGTTAACATAGAAGAAATTATATTACTAGATTGCAGTATATTGTCATATATTTTTACACTTGTACCTTTTTGTAAAAATAAAGTTCAAATCTTGTTCTCGTTGCCCCAATCTCGTGTTTCGTCTCATCCTGTGAACTGTGTCTGTCTTGTGACACCCCTAGTGCAATGTAATCCACATTTAGTACATTTGCAGTATGTCCTAAAATATCTCATCTTTTTGCATTTTAAAGCATGCTTTAAGATGTACTGTAGGTTGAACCATTGGCAGCCATAGTCCGCATCCAAGTCCGGACCCATCGTGCCCTTAAGGACTTTGTCACTTTTATAATATCCCAGCCACCCAACAATGTTTGGTGTATTTTGTCCTCTGACAGCGGATAGTGACTTTTGTTTACATGTTTGTATATCTTCAGATGTTCATCTAGAGCAGAATCCGGCCTGGCCACAGGACTCCCTCCAGCTGGGACAGGTGACAGGACTTGCCATCGATTCGGATTCCAATTTGGTCATTTTTCACAGAGGCGACCACGTCTGGGGGCCAAAGTAAGTTGCGTGTCCAAGACCATCGCATTTGTTTGTGTTTTTGTCTCCACAACTGTGGAGTGTATTTTCTTAAAGCAAGGTCTAAATGAAGCCTAACGAGGATAAGTTCCCAGCGACGGAGCTGTCATCTCTCAGGGTCACATGTGCATGAATGTTAAAAATGAGAAAATAATAATAAATGTTGTTATGAAAAGTGACACGAGCGAGGTGAGCTTCATGGACGGCAGAAATCATACGTAAGTGTGTGTACTGTAACTTCAGTACTTTACAAACTAAACACTTTGCTTTTTTTCATTTGAATTTGTAACAATGGACAGGAGCTTTTCTGTAGGCTGAGCAAAGGGGCGCCGTGATTGGCCAGGAAGGGGGTGATGGGCTTCTTCTTGGGTTTTACGGTGGTTGGCCTTTGGTGCTTTGGGCAGGGCAGCTTGTGTGGCGTACATCCAAAAATCCGGGCGGCACTTTTGATTTTCATTTTGGTATTTTGAAAATGTTTTGGTTAAACGGGACGGAAATATCTTTGAAGCCCGATTCGTATTATGAATTCTTCTTAAATTGGGTTTTCTGTGAGTTCCACGGTCTTAACTAGTTAGTTTCTGAAGGCAGTATGTGTCAGTCGCAGTCATGACCTTCTGGAAGGGCTTCATGATGCTCACCAAGGTTCCGCTGTACTGGAAATGAATGTCGTCAGTGAAGGAAGATACGAAACTGAAAATGTTTTGCCTTGTTTTTAAGTTCTTTCGACAGCCGAGCTGTATACCAGCAGAGGTTCTCTGGCCCCATTCAGCAGTCCACTATTCTGGTTGTCAACGTTGACAACGGGAACATCCTCAAGGCCTCTGGAAGAAATCTGTAAGTCTCACGTGGAGTGAGTTGATATTCACAATGAAGAACATCACGCTTACTTGGTTTTGGAAGCTGATGGAAACCGCATGGACTAACATTTGCACTTGCACAGCATGTCATGATAACACAATGTAGAAAGATGAGTTGGCAGTTCCCGGGAACACTTTGGTTTAATGTGTACGTGACTAAAGGGAAACTGCACTTTTTATTTTATTTTTGCCCGTCATCCACAATCCTAATGTGAAACATAACCAGGTCTTTCTATTTTCTGTGCATAATAAAAACAAAAGAGGCAGGTGATGATAAGCCTTATAAAAATAAACCCACCAACAACGCTCCATTTACTTAATGTCAGCTGCACATTAACCAAGTGTTTAACCAACCATTGTTATTATTTGCAGTAACATGGTTACGCCCAAGAACTACATTAGTGGGGTAGTGACACCTCGCCACACCACACCGCTACTAGCCGGCTAGCATTCTGGCTTTTAAGGCAAAATAGTGCATATGAGCGCATAAGATGACGCCTCCAATCTTGCAGGTTTTACTTACCCCACGGAATAGCAACCGACAAGGACAATAACTACTGGGTCACTGATGTGGCTCTGCACCAGGTAAGCTCAACTCACCCGTTGTTATTTTTTGGTGTTCTTTCTCTTGTTTTTGGTAGTGTCGTGTGATATATTGTTAATAGTGTATTTATCCGTCCTTTTTATTAGTATTTTTTTGCATCAATGAAACGCAAATTAACATGCACGTGCGCTACAAGTATTCTCCTTCATACACTCCTCAGGTTCTAAAAGTGAGCAGTGATGGCAGCGACAGAACCTTGCTGTCACTGGGTGAGGCTTTCACGGCAGGAAGCGACCACAACCATTTCTGCCAGCCCACCGACGTGGTCGTCGACGACCAAACTGGGAACATCTTTGTGTCCGACGGCTACTGCAATGCCAGGATACTGAAGTTTTCTACTGATGGCAAATACCTTTCTGAGTGGGGAGCTGGTAGGACCATTGCTCTAGACACACACACACACACATACACAATACTTTTTAATGTGCTTCTGCCTTGGAGACTGTGTCTGTAAGTAATGTGCAAGTATAACGGTGTTCAAATCTGGCTTGGTCTTCATCTCTTGTGACTGTAATGTTAGGAGAGGCGCCAGGACGCTCCTAAAACGCTGTCTCTGATGATAGCTCCATCATAAGAACCTCTAAATGCCCTTGTAGTCCAGTGCCAGTTAAATACACTCCAGATCCAATTCTCAGGACCAGTTGAAAAATTGCCGGAATTGTGCTTTTGCACATTTAATGAGGTTTGAAGTAGAGCTCCAATATGCAAAAGCAAGAAGGGGGAGTGTGACAAAAAGCACTATGGAAAGGTCATTTCTTGAAAACAACAATTCAAGTGAAATAGGCTTTTTATCAGCTGGTCAAAAGTTTAAGACTCGCTAAAAAAAATGACTAAAAACTCTCCAAACCAGAACAAAAAATGTTCTCAGTAGGACAGACGCCGTTTACACTTTGCCAGGGAGCACCAAACATGGGAAATTGATAGGTGGAAAAATGAAAAAATGTAACCTTGACGGTCAAGATGGCTTCCAACGTTACTAGCATGACAAGGAGATCCCACCTGAGATGTTTTCTACCCGGCACAGTGGACTGGGCTCCATCATGATCTGGAACACTAGAGCTTCGGGTGGTGCAGGGTCATCAGACGACGGCTGGTTATGTGCATCCCTCTTTTGGACCATCCGGCATGTTCCCCTGATTGAAATCCCATAGAGAACATTTGGGGATGGATGGCAAGGGAAGTTTCTCAAAATGGCCATCAGTTCCAGACAGTTGATGCCCTTCGTGAAGCCATCTTCACCACTTGGAGCAATGTTTCCTCTAGCTTCCTGGACTAGCTCCCACCAGCATCAAGCACGCCTAAACCAATTTTGGAAGTGATTACCAAGAACGGTGGAGCTACTCATTACTGAGTCCTACTGAGAACATTCAGTTGTAGTTCAGTCGAGACTGAAAACGCACCCTGACCTTCTGACTTTTATGATATTTATGTTATTGTAAGTCTTATACTGTATTGTGTGTTTTGTCTCTTTGAAACGCTGCTACTGGGAAGCACTTTGGTCAACCGAGGTTGTTTTTCAAAACTTGATCTGAACCTCCCTGTCATTTAGGCTCGACAGACCGGAGAAGGCGTATACCCTTTCTGATCCCCCACAGCCTGGCGTTTCTCCCTGAGAGAAGCGAGGTGTGCGTGGCTGACCGAGAGAACGGACGCATTCAGTGCTTCGCCGCCCAAACCGGGGAGTTTGTCAAGGAAATCAAGAAGGAGGAGTTTGGCGGCACCGTCTATGCTATCACCTTCCTCCCTGCCGGAGGTGAGCTCTTCTACTGGCCGGACGGGTCAATGAGCAGACGCCGTGGCTCCTTGCTTTTTTAGAGCTACCAAAACGCACAACCAAGCAAGCAGAACAGCAACGATCTTACATATGCAGCCGGGAAACATCTGCATTGTTATATGTGTGTGTGTGTGTGTGTGTGTGTGTGTGTAGGTGAAGACGACCTTATCTTCGCAGTCAGCGGGCAATCTTCGTACGGACAACCCCCCCCTCCGAGTGGCTTTACAATAAACTATTCAACGAAGGATATTGTGGATGCCTTCATCCCAAAGAAAGGGGTAACGAAACATGAATACCATCATGTCTCTTATGAATGATAATATTAATAAGAAACATGTACAGTATAAGAGATACCGCATATGAGGCTCGCCAGATCATCATGTATGGTGGACGTTGGAATTGATTATACGGCAGTGTTGATTAGGGTTGATAAACTGCCGGCATTTTAATGATGCCCTTCTGGATCTTACGGAGCGAAGTACAGATTCTAAGTTCACAAATGAGTATTACACAGAAATGGGCCGCCTGTAACACGTCTAAAAAGCCGTTCTTGTTACCTGGCAGATGTGTGTGGGCATGCTTGATGCCCGTGCTTCCAGGAGGCTAGCGGGAAAGTTGCTCCAAGCGGGGAAGGTGGCTTCACGGAGGGCATCCACTGTGTGGACGTGATGGCCATTTTTGTAAAGTCGCTTCGATTGACATCAGGGGAACATGCAGGATGGAAGTTCTTTGTCAGGCGTGCGTTGTGAACCGCAGCGTCATCACCGCACAGACGAGGTTCCTTAAGTCGTGAAGGACGCCCCCTGCAACATCTCCACATAAGCAGCTGCCGTTTGACACCCCTGCACAACCTGAAGCCCAGTTGTTCCACTCATGATGATGGCACCCCCGACATCTCGGGTGGGATCTCCTTGTCACGCCAGTAACGTTGGAAGCCACCAGGACCGTCACGGTTGCATTTTTTGTCCTCATGGAACACTTTCTTGCGCCTTTAATAAATCGGGTGAGGAGCTCGGCCATCCCGGAGGAGCTCGGAGTAGTCCGGGCGCCTCCCTGGTGAGGTGTTTCGGGCATGCCCAGCCAGGGGAGAAGACCCTGTGGAAGACCTAGGACACGCTGGAGGGACTATGTCTCACAGCTGGCCTGGGAACGCCTTGGTGTCCTCCCGGTGGAGCTGGAAGAGGTCGCCGGAGGCCAGGAAGTCTGGACTTCCCTACTGAAACTGAAATGGAATGGAACGTCCCATGTCTGATGCTCTTGTGCAAATTCCAAACGAGGGATTTTGTGAAGTGAAGCAGACTTTTCCTTCCTAAAAAAACTCTTCTCTCGCAGATGTTGTCTGATGGTTACTGGACTGCACTCGGCACCAGTAGCGTAACTTTCATTCGGGCGAGGGTTGCTCCGTGTCTTGACAGGCAACCCCCTTAAGATCCGACAGTGCAAAATGTAAATTCCTGCAATCATATTTGCGTTCACGCAAATTTGACACACACGTAGGTTGTGGACCCGCGGGAAAGACCGCGTAGACGATGATGTGACTCGTAGTGGAATGTATTTTCAGGAGTTCCAAATGCCGCACGATATCGCTGTCAGCCGAAATGGCAGCATCTTCGTGGGAGACGCCGGCAGCAACGCGGTCTTCAAGTTCACCGCCGAGAGTAAGCCTCGAGGTTTTGTTCCGCTCCCGCAGCACATCCTCTGCGCTGCAACTGCGCTAGTCAAACTTTGACTGTTGCTTTTGTACTCCTAGAGGCGCATCGTTCGGTCAAGAAAGCTGGCATTGAAGTGGAAGAACTTGAAGGTGGGTTCTGCTTATTCAAAGTACGGCGGGGCCTCTGGGGTCGGGCACAGTCCATTTGTGAAAGACTTCCCCACAGAAATGACAGGAAATCGATGCCATCGTAAGACCTTTGACTTCTGGAAGTACTGGAAGTGGGTCAGTACTCCATAATCCGGGAGTCCAAAGACACAAATTCAGATTGGCTTCTCATTGGTTACTCAACATGTGATCATGTCTGATACATCATATGTTTACTATCATTTGTGGTTTAAATCATGTATCTTCTGTATTTGAAAAGTACAAATAATGAAAAGAATAAGAAGAAGAAGAAACAATGAAAACCAGGACATAAACGTCATTCAAAAAAACCCAGCACGCCCAGTCCAAGACCAGGACGTCCTGGTCCCTCCAATGTGTTTTTCTCCTGTTAATCACTGCATTTGTGTCCGTGTAGAAATTGAGACATTTGTCCAAACCAAGGTGAAGCCGGAGCAGAACATGTCGAAGACAGCAGCAGGCCAAAAGACGCCTCAGCACCTTCAGCCACAGCAAGATGAGAAGAAAAAGAAAGTGTCCAACAAAGAGCAATCTCTCCTACCAGTCTTCATCTCTGTGCTCCTGCTGCTCCCTCTTTTGGTGGTCATCTCCCTAGGAGTCTTCTTCTGCTGGAGAAAAAACCGTAAGCATCCACTTGTCACGCCAGATGCACGCCCAAGAGGGTCGCAAAAAAATACATAATTTATTGGTCCAAACGGGTCAAAAGAGCACACCATGGAGCAGTCCAAAATAATAGGAACTCACAAAGCACAGAAGGAGACTACAAGAAAATTGAATGAGACGACAGATCAGAATCGTCCCTGGTTTATTATACCTAATAAAAATGTACCACTTCCACACAAAACAAGAGGCAAACTTTTTTCCCCACTCTTATGTCGTACGTGCCATGCAGTCCTAAGGTAATGCTATCTGTTTCTCATCATTACAGCAATACTGACGCCTAGTGACCTGAATACTACCATTGATTTGGGTTTTTTTTTTAGATAGGAGTGATGTTGAAGCTGCGTGTGGTCACAAAGCTGGTGTCGCAGGGACCCAAAAGACTGTCAACTGGGAATAGAATTTATTTATGTTGAGTTCACTGAATTATATACTGTAAGTTGGGTTAGGGTTAGTCTATACCAGCCAATACCCCAACCCTAACCCTCTGTGGTAATATGTACCGTGTATGGGTTGCAATACAACCTCTTCTGTCACTCAAATGTGCCGGCGCTTGTGTGTGTGTGCAGACCGACGAGAGGACATGAAGATGGAACCTAGCGCCGTTGGAGGAATTTTGGAAAAAATTCGAGGTAATGTACTGTATTTCTACAATATTTCATTCTTGTCCTGACCTTGGGAGGGATCTCATCACTACTGCATTTACAAAAGGAATACTGCACACAACACCCCATCATGACAACATGCAACAGGTTTTTTTTATGTTTGCAAATGTTTTATGTTTGCAAAACCAAAAAAACAAAGCTATGAACTCACATGTCTGAATATTGTCATTCACATGTCTGAATATTGTCATTCATGCACTCCAATGCACTTTGCAACTTCTAAGACAGTCCAGTTGCCATCCATACATATAAGTATTCACAACCTTTGCCGGTGCAAAAGGATTCACAACCTTTGCCGGTGCAAAAGGATTCACAACCTTTGCCGGTGCAAAAGGATTCACAACCTTTGCCAGTGCAAAAGGATTCACAACCTTTGCCATGAAGATGAAAATGGAGCTCAGGTGCGTCCTGTTTCTACTGACCATCCTTAAGATGCTTCTGCCCCTTCATTGGATTCCATTTCTCCCAAATCTGGATAAGCGTACAGAAGAATGTCTGCTGCTTTGGCGGTCCCAATATGCACAGTGGTTCCATCATCTGTAAACAGAAGTTTGGAACCACCAGAACTCTTCCTAGAACTTGACAGCCATCTAAACGGAGCAATCCAGGGAGGTGATCAAGGACCTGATGGTCAGTCTCCAGTGTTCCTCTGCAGAAAGGAGAAGCTTCCAGAGGGACAGGCATCTCTGTAGCAACCCACCAACCAGTCCTGGTGGTAGAGTGGCCAGACAGAAGCCACTCCTTAGTTAAAATACACATGGCAACCCACCTGGAACTGAAGGACTCCTTGATCACGAGAAAGTAAACCCTCAAGTGTGATGAGACAAAGATTGAAGTCTTTGCCATGAATCTTTGGAGGAAAGCAGTCACCGTTCATCACCCGGCCAACAGCATCCCTACAGGGAAGCATTGTGGTGGTGAGGGGATGTTCTCCAGAAACTAGGAAACTAGTCAGGATGGAAGCTGATTGCAGAAACATCCTGCATGAAAACCTTCTCCAAAGGGACGCTTCATGTTCAGCACACAAAGATCTCAAAGGAGTGTCTTCAGGACAACTTTGTCAAAGTATTTTAGTCAACCAGCCAGAACCCAGACCTGAATCCAATTGACACTTCCCATCCAGCCTGATGGAGCTTGAGAGGAGTTACTAGCGGAATGGCTAGATTGTGTCCAAAGACAGCTTTTGGGATCATACGGTATTCCCGAAGCCTGGAATTGCTTCCAAAAGTGCATGTTGGTACGTTCCCAATGCTCTTTTTTCATGTTGTCTTATGGGGTGTTGCGTGTAGGCTGTAGGATAACAAAGTATGGATGCTGCTTTCACTGTATTCTAAAATCAGTCCATTTTCTCTTGTTAGGCCATAACATAGGGGTGCTATTTCATGTCTACGGGGCTCTAATAAGGTTCAAAACTGTATTAAGAAGGTCGAAAAAAGGTTTTTGATGCGTTAACCACCAAATTCCATTCATAAGAAATGAATCATTTTTCATCATAAATTGGAACTATCACTTAACGACAAGTTACCGTGTTTGATTGGCATGTTTCGCCGTATCAGTCACTTGTAATGCCCGCCCCCACCCCGCTCAGGTAAAGCGGTCGGCAGCCTGAACCTGGGAAACTTCTTTGCGTCCCGCAAGGGTTACAGTCGCCAGGGCTTCGACCAGCTGAGCACTGACGGAAGTGACCAGGAAAGGCACGAGCAAGAGAGCAGCGAGTCGGAGAACGAGGAATACTCCGCTCCGCTGCCTCCACCGTCCTCCTGAGACACACGCAACCAATCACAGCAGGCTCATGCTGTCACCGTCAGTCCTCATGGTGTAACTATTGTGTTAGCTGCCAATCTTATCGTGGGCATATTTAATTATGGGCTGTACAGAAAATGCTTTTATTGATTTTTTACCTTTGAATTCATTTTGCCACGCTGGTGACGATAACGCCATTTCATTGCGCATTCTGCTGAATTGCACTTTTCAATGAGTTCTGTACAGTGGCCAAGTTTTTAACAAATTAGTCACCCTAAGCGGAGGGGGGTGTACCCAACACCAGATTTACAGGAAGTGATACCGTTTTGAGACATTCCCTTTCCCGGCTGGGAAGTGCAAAGCGCTTAAACCGTGAAACGCTAACAGTAGAGCTGCAGCGATTAATCGATGAATCGATTATTCATCGATTAATCGTTTCATTTTAAAATGTACTACAAATATCCTGATTTTAGCCACTCTAATGTAACTATTTTTTATTTTCCTTGGTCATCCATGAAAACAGACACCTTTGACTTTGGAAAAGAGCTATCAACATTTTTGGAAAGCAGAGCAGAGACGTGTGTAAAAGCATTCCCACGCAAAGTAAATGGCACACTTGTCCCTGTGCTTAGGAAAATGTCTACATTTCTGCACTCTCTCCTTGATCTCTACACACACAAGCTGCTGGTAGAACAGTGAAACCGGACGTTTGTCAACCGGTGGTTTATGCTTTGCTACTTCCCTTCCGGTGACCGAGATCTTCTGGGATTTTTGGAGGGAAAACGTCCATTCTTGCATCCAAAAAGGGATTTCTGCAAAGAAGGGCAACTTCAAAGTGTCTTTTTAAAAATCCGATGAATCGAAAAAAGAATCCACCGATTCATGGATTATGAAAATAACCGTCAGTTGCAGCCCCGGCTGACAGAAAAGCAATTCATGTTTCAGAAATGGCATCGCGGCCGCACGAGAACCCTCGGAGAAGTACGTTGTTGAAAAGGAGTCATTAGCCTCCGGGCTCCTCATGTTACAAGCATTTTTCATCTGCTACCTTCCTTATGTCTGATAAGGAAAAGGTTTGCACACACGCACCCAATTGGCGCAAATCTTTTCAACAACATGCGCCCTTATTGGCCCCCGTCCCTGCCAATCTGGCCAATTACGTGTTTTCTGAAATGTTGGTGTTTTATTCTTCCTAACCACCGCAGATTTGTCGTAAACAAAGTGAAATAAAAATGGGATTTTGACAAGTGAATATCCGGGCAGCCCTAAAGTAAGTGCATTTTTCCATGCAGCAAAATGGGATTACGTCATCTTTGTATCGCGTGCTCGATCCTTTTTAGCAGTTGGGTGCCTTTTCTTGTGGCTTCTTTTTGCCTTTTTTCATCATCTGCCATTTCTAAGTCAGAGGAGAATTGAAGTAGAGAATTCAGGCTGCCGAGCACGGATGGCTCGCGGGCCAGGCGGCTTCAAGTCAAAACTCAGGTGCGGGAGGGGTTGGGCCAGGCCATGGAGCACGATCGAAGAGGTTCTGGAAAACCGTCCCGTCGCTTCATAGGGAAAGTGTGCTGTCCATACTGTTGAAAGGGAGAACTGAGGCCTGCTGACCTCACCTGAGGCGGCGGAAGGAACACTTTGAGGCCCTTCTCCATCCCACTGACACACCTTCCATGGAGGAACTGCCTGTGGTGTCTGAGGTCATCAAAACACTCAACACAGTACTTCTGTGTTGTCCCCTTTTTCAAAAAGGGTGACCGGAGGGCTACTACGGGCCACTCGGTCCTCGTATAGCCGGAGCAGGACCTTCTGGTACCCTTGGTCACCGATTCCATTCATAATTTTTATGGACAGAATTCTGTCCGGTTTGGGGGGACTAGGATCCAAGGATGTTGGATCCTGATGGCCTTGTCTGGCTGTGGCCTTCAGAGTTTACTGGGGAGGTTTGCGGCTGAGTGGGAAGCTTCCGGGATGAGACTCAGCAGCTCCGAATCCGAGAGCCAAGAAGAGGCGGAAAAGTGGAAAACACTCCGGGTTGGGAGTGTAGTCTTGACCCTCGTGGAGACGGACAGGTGGATCGGTGATCCAGAGAGTTGATCCGAAAGGCAAAGCACATCCATCCGTCCATTTTCTTCCGCTTATCCGAGGTCGGGTCGCGGGGGCAGCAGGGAAGCCCAGACTTCCCTCTTCCGACCTCTTCATCCAACTCCTTCCGGTGCATCCCAAGGAGTTTCCAGGCCAACCGAGAGACACGGTCTCTCCAACATGTCCTGGGTCTACCCAGAGCCCTCTACTCCCGGACAGCTCCTCAGGGAGGTGTCCGGGACGCATCCTAACCAGAAGCCTGAGCCACCTCATGGCTCCTCTCGGGGCGGAGGAGGAGCGGTTCTAGAGACTCATTTCAGCCGCTTGTATCCGCGATCTTGTCCTTTCGGTCACTACCCAGACCTCATGACCATAGGTGAGGGTAGGACGCAGATCGACCGGTAAACTGAGACCGGAGGCCAGTCCGCAGTGATGCGGACTCCGCACCGATCCGCCTGCAAATTGATCCGAAAGGCAAAGCTCTGAGGTAATTGGACGATCTACCGTGTGTTGCCAAGCTCACACACCCTCTGGGTACGGACGTGAGATGGCCTCGTGGTAGACCTAGAACATTCTGGAGGGATCAGCGAAATTAGCAGGATTAGCAGAAGAAAATGGGTCGATAGAGGGGAAAATTGCTGCTACTTTACGGAATCTTTGTTCTCCCTTTGCTCCCAATGGAAAAACGCCGTTGCGTAAATTAATACTAATTGAAGAGCCAGGTCTCCATCAAGGATTGTACTGGCGGTGCTTTGCTTTGGACCCATATATATATACATTATAAACACGTGTGAAGTTGACGGTGACATTTAGCAAGGCACGTCCCGTCCCTCTCATGGCTACCACACACAGGAAGATCACGCCATCCTTGCTTGTCAGCCATTAGCGCTCGTCTGCTCCGTCGCTTGGTTTGCACGTGAACGGATAGTTAATAGTTGCGTATTCCAGCATGCCACAGAAACAGAACGTTGCAATCACTCGTCAGCGGATATTTATTGTCACACACTGGTTTTGCTGCAAAAGTACTATTTTAGTAACAATGTTATTTGTGTAATAAAGTGTCTGCAAAGCATCCCGGTGTCGTGTGTTTTTCCTCGTCTCATCTGCTCTTTGCCTGGGAGTTGGAACATATATCATAATCTAATATTAATATTGCGGGCTTATGTCCGACAATATCAGCCCGCCGGTGGTGTTGGTCCAAAATTGGCATTAAAATGGTCAAAATCAGGTTTTTTTGGCTGTTTACGGGTGCGTGAAGCATGTAAACGTGTTGCTTACCTGCACTGTACCTGGCTAACATTATGTCTCCTTCGGATTTTTGAACTCGCCATTTGCAAGGACCGCAAAGCAAACCAAGACTTCTTCCTCCAATGCCATCGATTGGAAAATAATGGCGTGTATCCCACTGGATAACTACCACGCCCAGTCTTTCTCAGATGTTTGCTTATCTGAGTTTTACAATGTTGTTTACAGCCACATTGGGAAGCTAAGTGCCGATGCTCTGTCCACTTGCGTTACAACAGATATGAGTAAATTCTGGCTGGTAAGCACCTTTCAGGCCGTGCGTGATGAAAGTCTGCCTTTGGAAAAGGCATTGTTGCGTCCACACTGTGCCGGATTTGTAAATAGTTGCGAGTAAGAAGTCAAAAAGCAAACCAAGACAGCAAGCAGCGGAGCTCGGGAGGAAGCTCTTCACCAGTGACGTTACAGAGGTTCTTCAGGATGTTATTATTACTATTATTTAGTAGTAAATCAGCCAGGTGCGTAATTGTATTCGTAACGAGCCGACAGGTGAAGTCAGATCGGAGGGGATTGGAGGGATACAATCATATTTATACACATACTTAGGAATTATTACCAACTTGGGGTGCGTTGTAAATGGTTAAAAAATACGCCATATCTAAATCAAAACTTTGCAGCGTAGAGAGTGGCCGACAGCAGCCCCTGTGTGAATGTTCGCTGCACGTGTTGTCTGCTTGTCATTGAAGAAATTGACAGCCGCAGTACACCAGCGTTGTACCCTGGTCTCCTGGTGTCTAACGTTTCATTGATGAGACAATAGCAACCGCAGGAGCTGACAGCGCCAACGTGTAAGTCTATTGTATCTTATTTATGTCTAAGATGCCATATTTAATCTAATAATGGTAAACCATATTTAGAAGATAACTAATATGTATTTATATGAATAATTTATTAATATTGAACACAACTGGAGCTAATGAATTGCAATAATAATTAAAGTAATATTAGTTACAAAGTTTGAAGTCAAACGGCTCTTTATGTGGTTTGGACACGCCTGGGGTTTGGACAGCTGACTAATTTGGTTACGTTTCATTGCAAGTCCAATTGTGTGTGATCTGCATATCCGTGGAAGCTAATGGAGTGTTTTCTAAGGTCATTACCTAAGGGGGACATATAAAGGGCGAACAATACTAGTCCTAGCACAGAACCCTGTGGGACGCCGTGACCGACCTTCACGCGTCTGGATTCTTTATTACTAATGGATGCGAAGTGCAGGCAATCTGACAAATAAGACTAAAAGCATTTGACCGCAGTTCCTGCAATGCCAAGGGCGAGTTCTGATGGCATATTCAAATTTGGTGATCGGTGGTGTGGAATGCTGCTGTAAGGTCCAATCAAACTAAAACTGAAACAGGCCTTTTTGGCGACGAGGAGGTGCAGTTTCTGTGCTCTGGTGCATCCTAAGTCCTGACTGAAAGCCCTCAAGTAGGTGATTGGTTTGAGGGAAATGGTGCAGCGTAGTTCAGTAGTTTGCATTTTTAGGGTTCTATAACCAGCTTGGGATGTGCGACAAAGTCCGTGATCATCTCAAACGTCTTTACGGTCGTTCAGCTCCAGATCGTTGTGGCTGCACCAGGACACCAAAAGGTCCACATCCCTCCGGTAAGCAGACCCATCACCGTCAGAGACAAGCCGGATGAGGACGGTATTGTCCGCAAGCTTAATCAGTTTTATGGGCATAGCTCCAAGTCACCACCTCTGCGGGGCAGCTGGAAGTCCTCCAGATGTAGAGAGCTGTCCGGGACAAGTCCATAACGGAGGAGTAGTTCTGATGTTAACAAGCTCTTCGTGGGTTTAAGAGCACCTGGACGCATGATTTGAAGTGAGGATTTTGCTCCTTTTGTCCTGGTACCTGAGGCCCCTCACGCTATGAACGTGATGCTTTGCATCAATGAAGACGGGCTTCTATGCCGAGACCTTCCACTCGCCTCCACGTTCAACATTGGCTCTCCTAGTATCAACCGATAAAACCAAAACATGCGAATCAAAGAGAAGAAAATTGATTCGCAGTGGCGACCCTGACGGGATAAGCCGAAAGGAAAGAAGACCAATACTGGCAGCAGCAATTCCTTCAAACTAATGTCAGGTGACATCTCGAGTACTTAGTACATGATACTTCTTCATATCTTCATAAGCGTACCCAGGTTTGTGCTAACTCGTGACTGCTACAGACACAAACCATTCGTGTTCAAGTGTCATCCTCTGTGCTACTTCAGGAAGTCAAAAGGTAGCTGCTGCCCTAGACAGACATTTTATTCACTTGCAGTACAGGATGTGCTTTCAAACATGAACGTGTTATGTCATCTGAGAGTACGCTTTACGTGTTGATGTCGCCATGTGGTTGTAGGTGGCTGGAAGCTGTGGACCGTGCCGTTCATCCAATTATACAGGTGAGCTTTGCAACATCCATCCATCCATCTTCTATGCCGCTTATCCTCATTGGGGTCACGGGTATGCTGGAGCCTATCCCAGCTGACTTTGGGCGGGAGGTGGGGTACACCCTGGACTGGTCGCCAGCCAATCGCAGGGCACATTTTTATAAATAGAGTGGCCAATCAACCTCAAATGGATGGATGGGAGGAAGTGAGAGTTCCGGAGAAAACACTCACGCATGTGGAGAACATGCAGACTCCACATGGAGATGCCCAACAGAGATTTGAACACAGATTTCCCAATATGAATTTAAAAAACATTTAAAACAAAACAAAAAAACCCATAAATACTAAAATAAGACTTTGTTTTTAATTTTTCATTGATTTCAACTTTCTCCTTTTCTACATTTTTTTCAGAATATTTGGACTTTTCCCCACCGTATTAGACAAAAACAACAAATTTATTTGGTTCAGTTAGTTTCTCGTGATATTTTGACTTTTAAAAAATCGTAATCATTTCAAAAAATAATTTAATTTTTTTAAATGTATTTAGTATTTCAACTCCATGCTACTAACACTGAATTTTTCCTCGGACTTTTTGACAGAGGTACATTTTGCCAGTATCATCAGATATTTATCCATTTATATCGACTTGGGGTGTTGTATCCCCGTTTCCGTGTCAACTGCATGAGGCATATTAGGACTGGTTTCAACATTTCCTGGTTGTAGCTTTAAATTCAGTGATTACAACAACACAGTGAAAGCTGCTATTAGAGCCCTGCAGCCGTTCAATAACACCCCTAGAGTCACGGTGGCACTCATATTACCCGATATAATGGACATAAGAACATGTATGAAGAAATAAGACATAAATATGACTTAAGCTCGTGTGAGTGGAAATAAAAGTGAAAAAATGGGATATGGGTTGGTGGGACAGGAAGTGATGTCGGGGTTTTGGCTTGACGTGTTAGAGATTAAGTGGCTGGGATCATTCAAACTTGCAATAAAAGCCAGCAGTCATTTATGGTGTAGACGTGTCTCGCTGAAAACTGACTTTACTTATTTTTGTAGACTGTATTCAACCCCAAAACCTGCTTTGTGCACTGATATATTTTTAACTGTGATAGAGTGAAGTTGCATTTGGCAAAAGAAATCACATGACTGAAAGCTTCTCCATGATCTTCTTAGATTGCGATCGTCTTTAATCAGTAGCATAACAGTCATTTTTCAACATCACGTGTACATTTTGCGGGTGAACACCGGAAAGCTTTGGAGGTGAGTGGACATACGAGTACACACGACACGTCACTTTCCTCACCCTTCCATTGTGACGACATGACTCAGCGGGCGGACGTAGTAGACCTACGTGTCCCTGACGTGGTAGAAAGAACAAACATTCCACTGCGGGGAAAAGAACGACATCTGACGGCAGAACGAGAAAGTAGGGCAAAAAAAGGGTGCGCTAAGATTTCTCCAGGCCTGCAAAGGTCTCCTTGGCTTGTTTGTAGAGGCATAGCTTCCGACGTGGAGGGCGGGGGCGGCAGTGCAAAGATACATTCCGGCTCAGTGAGGATTCAGTAGTGTGACTTAAGAGCAAGTTTAACAGTGCAGCACGTAAGGAAGGGATTTTCTGTTGACTAAAACTACTTTACCACAGAGTAGGGGTGCAACGGTACGCCATCATTGGTTCGTCATAGCAAGCGGACAAAATGCAAAACATAAAACGACTTTTGCTTTTTGTACTCAGATTGAATGGACTTTATAATTAAACTAAGCAGGGAATCGGTACCGCTGTGTACTGAACTGAAAGTTCCCAATCCAAAAACACGTACCGTTACACGCCTAGCAAGACGTTCATGACAGATACAGATTCATACCACAATCCAATCAAAGACCTGTATCGCAAGTTTGCCCATGTGAGGGAGGTATCAGCTGTTAAGGCAGCCATTCTCAACTGCCAGGTTTTTGCCCCCCAAAAACCATATCCAGGAGTGCACCTTGAGTCTGTGCTATCTGCTTGTTTATGGGCGAGTGGAGCAGGAGGGGATGGACACAAGAGTGGAGGCGTGACGTGGCGTCCGTCCGATGTCTCACCGCTGCAGCTCAGGTTGCGATGTGCACGGTATGGTAATTGCGCCCGCAATGAAGACTCCCAAGGTACAGTATGACCGGACTGGCTGGCGTTTAATACCCTATTCGATCGACTGGTCCAGGCTGAATCTACAAGGGTCCTCCTACAAATATGAAACTTACGCTTGGACTCACATTTGTATTGCTTAAATCTTTTTAAATTGCACTTTTTGTGTATCTGCAGCGCATCTGGACTGGCTGGATTTTCCAGGTCCCAGTCAGGTTGCTCTGATTCAACCTCTGGCATACCAAGAACAATTACACTCCCTCTGTGTCCCAATCAGTTTTATATTTGTGGCTTCCTTGTTTATCGCAATTCACTCCTTCCAGACCCAAGACCGTGATAAGTGAATTTTTGTAGGGCATAGAAAACCTGTTTACAACATTCTACTATTAGAGCCCTGGGATAGGAAATAACACCCCTACAATCACATTATCCAATGCACTAAACGTAATAGGAGACGACATTTAAGACATAAGACTGGTACTCGTGTGTGCTGCTGTAAATGTGTTCCTGTGCTAGGGGACTAGAGTGGGGGGCGGACAGAAAGCGACGTCTGGAGTTCAGAGTTGAGTTTAGCTTGCGATGAAAGCCTGTTGTCCTGCCAATCAAGTCTGGTGCTTGTGTGTTCGCAATTTAGGTCCCGCATGCCGAGCAGTTGAGAAGCACTGGTGTGATTACGCTGTCTGGCTTGGTAAGACGCCGCGTTTAAGCCCACTTTTGATACCTCGTTGTCCCCGTTTGGGTCACGGGTAAGCTAGATAAGGCCAAGTCCACACCAGTACGGATATGGTTTTTTGTCCTGAAAAATCGTTCTGGGAGTTTCAAATCCTCCAGCTCCGTGTGAAAAGAAATCTTGTTTCCAGGGTGTCAGAAGATAACGTCCTTGGTCACCTAATGTCACCCTTTTTAACAACTCTCGCGCGGACGTCGATTTTTTGGATTTACCGCTGGAAATATCCGTGTTGGTGTGGACACAGCCGGCCGGACGTGGTGGGGTAGCCCGCCACATAAGACCTTAGCAAAAAGACTGAAAGGCAACTGATGCCCACATGCAAACCTTGGAATAGTAAAAGAACACAGAGAAAGGAATAGGAGAGAACAAACAGCCCAACGTCTGAAAGCTCGGCAGTAAAAGACGAGCGTGAAGTTGATGGATGTTGACTGACATGTGCACGTATCCGGTGCACAAATACTACGCTGACCGGTTATTGCTCCGTTACACCGGATCATTCACATTTGGACAATTCCGTGCGAGGACTAACAAGCTGTTACGTGTTCTTTCCGGCTTCCGAGCTGAGCGGGACCGTCGGGCCACCTTTTTCAAGAGCTGCTTCTAATTCTGAGTGCAAAGGGGAAAGTCGGAAATCCCCGCCGGAAAGGGTGCCATGTTGTGTGCGCTTAGGTTTTCTTTCTGGTGAACATGCGCTCTCCACGCAAGGTGAGATGCTGCAGTTGGTACTGCAACACCTCCGTGTCCGGTGACTCCTTGATGGTGATTTTGTCCAGATTAAGGTAGTCCAGGGACTTGGACTGGGTCCTCTTCCCTTTGAGCAGACATAAGGGTAGTCTCCCATGTTCCCCGTGAGTCACGGACCTGAGGAAGGTGTCACTTGAGCTCGGCATACGCCGTCTTCTGCGACCGCTAGCAGCAGGAATGTCGTAAGGCTGGTAGTAGCGACTTTTGGCTTTAAAGATTCTTGAAGACCTGTGGATGCCCGAGTCCAATGACTTGGACACATCCAAGGTCTGTCTCGGACTGGGCGCGGCCTCCGATAACAAGCTCTTCTCGGGGGAGCTTTCCGACCATTTGTGGGCCAACTTCAGCAGCTCCTCGCCCGTCGTGAAGCCTACTAGGTAGTTGGAGTCCATGTGGAGGATCTGGTATCCCGCAACTGTACTCCTGATGGGTGAGCATGGCGTGCTGGCACAGCGAGGTCTTTCCGCCTCTGCTTTCGACGTACCTTTGATCTCAGCTGAAGGTAGAATGGAAACATGAGCCCTCGACACTCCGCTGAGGTCCACTTCCATCTTTACAGACATGTCCTGGTGGATGACATGGAGATCAACTTGAAGTCCAAAAACAACTGCACAGTAGACACAATGAAATAATAAAACAAAAGTCCATGAGATCAAGTTTTTGACGGGCAAAGAAAACGGAACAACCTACTTTGCAAAGTAATACACACAAATATTTTATCTCCCTCGGGACCTCCTGAGTAGGTACAAACCTCGATGACCTTCTCCTCATTAGGGTGGCGGATATGCTGGAGCCTATCCCAGCTGACTTTGGGCCAGAGGCGGGGTGCACCCTGGACTGGTCGCATATAAACAAACACTCGGGACAATTTAGAGTAGCCAATGAAGCTAACATGCTTGTTTTTGGCATGTGGGAGGAAACCGGCGTACCCGGAGAAAACCCACGCAAGGGGACAACATGCAAACTCCACACGGAGATTCGAACCCAGATCGTGTGGCCAACAAGCTAACCACTCATCCACCGTGCGGCTAAGTTATTATTGTTACGCCTGCTCGGTGCGACATTTCATACTCAATACTCTCATTTTTTACCATTTGCATTTACCATATGGCTCATGCTAGCTGGTAAAAGCAAAGACAATATACGGTCCTTCTGCCAGGGTGACTAATCAATCCCAGATCACACTATTTCTGCATGCAGGGACTATGGCTATAGCTGTATTTAAATAAACTAGCTATCTCGATGTCTGAAAAGCATCCCCATATTCCACCACCATGCTTCACTGTAGGGATGGGTTTCCTCCAAACATGACGCCTGGCATTCACGCCAAAGAGTTCAATCTTTGTCCCACCACACCAGAGAATCTGGTTTCTCGTGGTCATTCCGGTGCCTTCTGGCAAATTCCAGACAGGCTGCCATGGAGTGGCTTTCATCAGGCCTCTCTACCCCTCAGGCCTGATTGGTCAATTCAAACAGACACGTTGTGGTGTTGTTGATGAGCGCCATATGTGGTCGCCGAGCCACAGCTTCCCTAGCCCTGGTTCAGGTGCAAAGGATGGGCGCTGTCGTGCTGGCATGCATTGCATTGGCACGGCTGCATTGCTGCAACCGGGATGAACCGGCGGGGTAGCATGCCGGGGAGGACTCACGCCTTGCCGCGACGGCAGGGAGCGGACAAGGCGACACTGTCACAACAGAGGCTCGCCGGAAGCACAGGTCGGGGGTTCGAAACCGAGTCGAGGTTAGAAAACCGCACGGTGGTACGAATCGGGAATCCGACTGTGTATTCGGGCCCGCTTTCTCCCGGGCTGTTCGCGCACACAAACTAGCACGAATAAAGAAATGTAATGAGGAACGAAACAACTCACTGCAGACCTGCCCTCGCGGTCTATGTGACGCCATGATTCTTTTTTATGAATGATGTAAGATGGTAGCAACGACGCGTCTGGGCGCCGCTCGCGCGACCACAACCAAGTAATTCGCTCTCGTAGTTTCATCTCCGTCGAAACAAACCCCCGGGCGACCAGGGAAACGCGCGGAACGGATGGAAATGCCACAAAATAAGCCACAAACCTGTTTGACAGCCGTTGCTAACAGACCAAGATGGCCCTCACTCGCCCAGTAGTGCTGGGTCGTTCATGAACGATGTGACTCGGGAAGAACGAACCGTCTCGGGGAGTGAGTCGTTCGGTCGCGCATGCGCACCTGCGTAACATCCTATGTGTTCTGTGGTGGAATCAGTTCACCTGTTTGGAGTCTTCGGGTTTGAGTCGTTCGTTCATCACGCGACAGCCTCATAAGCCTAACCTATGCTGCCTGAGCCGGAAAGAGAATTGATTCGTTCACCTCTCGGGTCTTCGGGTTTGAGTCGTTCGTTCATCACGTGACAGCCCCACGTGTGACCCAAGCACATTATGTTTCTAAGTAAATGACTTCAGCGCTCCAATTTTACCTCAAAATGCGGTTGCAACTTGAAGATAGAGTTATCGTTAAGTTAGTATTTTAAACTAACACGAATCATTCAAATTCAAATGGTATTTGCTTTGACTTTGTCAATGTTCTTTTTGACCAATCTTCTTATACAAATATATCAAGTCTGAATCGGAAAAACAATTATACAGTAAAAATAAACACTACTAAATGCTTATTAAATAAAAGTAAATGATTAAATATAAGTAACTTGTAGGCGTTGATTGTTTTATTAGGCTATGTTTTGCTTACTGATGGACAAAGACAAAAAAATAACAAATTAGGCAACTTAATATTTCCTTGATAACAGTTTTTTAACATAAAAAATCCCCACAGATTCTCAAGAAACTAACAAAATTACAATGTCACAAATGAGAAAAATGCCTTTTCCACACCGCATGAGGTGAACTAATCAATTCTCTTCCCGGCTCGTGCAGCATAGGTTAGGCTCACATGGCGCTGTCACGTGATGAACGAACGACTCGATAGGGACAGAGAGGTAAGGTGAGTGATTCAAAGACAAAATACCCAGGTAACTAATCTTTTCAGTTTCTTATAGCATTATAATTGTGTCTTGTTTGTAGTGTGATTAACGTTTGTGGAAGCAGTAGATGTGATAGTGAAGTAACATGCTGCATTTTAATCATTATTTGCTAAAATGAACGAGATTTGTTCTTTTTACTGAACGGGACTCAAAGATCTGAGTCGGTAAAATGATCCGAACTTCCCATCACTATCGCCCAGTCACTACCAATGGGTCGTTCATGAACGACCCGACTCTTTGAACTGTACATAAAGCAGTAGTTCCCAAACTTTTTTTGCAGCCCCCCACCCTCTTCGGGGGTTAAAATGAGTTTCAGCGCCCCGCCTACGTCCGGAAAATATGGTAATAATGAAAAGTGTTCGAAAACCACTTACTTGTGAACAAAGTTAATGAATCAATCTCGGCTGATACCCGGTTCAAGCCGCAGGTGATTGGTCTAAACGTGATAGACGGCTCTTGAAGTGATCCGTACCTTTAAAAGAGCCGTTTCTCTATTTTATGTATCTTATCAAGGAAACAACAGTGAAAGATTACATTTGTATCAGAATAATTGAATATCTACTTTATTAGTGATAAATGTTCCAAAATATTTATAATAGTTTCATTTGGCTCACCTAATAAACGTTGTGGCAAAATAAAACCGATGCAGTCTACATAACTTCCATGCAAAACAACCATACTGGAAAATGTTCAAGCGCCAGCTTGCACTAGAGTCACTTTGTACATGTATGCTGTCTTATTATCATGTTCAACGTTTAATGCTTTCTCATTAGGTATTTATAAGTTATTAGAGTGAATGAAATGTCTTGTCTGTGGAGACGAACAGCCTATTTAAAAAATAAATCAGCTGAAAGAGCCGATTACATTTTGGGAGCTGAGCCGTAAGAACCGGCTCCCTTAAAAGAGCTGAAATACCCATCACTAGCAGTCACCTGCAGCAGGAGGAGCACTTCCTGTTTGGGTTGGATGTAGACGTTTGTTCATTTGAGCTTGCTTCTCTGCCTCTGCAAAGCCACCGTTTGTGTTTTTTTGTTTTGGTGTGGAACATTGTGTGGTGCCGTTATTCCTCCCAGGAATGGAAAGGCATGTATCCATGCGGACATCCACGTCTACCCCCTTGGATTGCAAAACGTTCGCCACTTTTTGCAGCAACATCATCTCTTGCACGTAATGTGGAGCCCAGTCACCATCCCATTGTTCAAGCATGTATTCCGTTCCAAATCATTATCCTGCTCATTTTTTGTGATATAATGCAGCCCTTTTTCTTCCAGCCCATCTATTTGTTTACAAAGTGATAAGCAAAGTGAACACCTTCATGTGTTTTAGTATTTCGTGCTGCTTCTCTTCTTTTGTTCACCATCATTGGACAAAAAACCCCACAGAGTCATATATTTATTTACGATTGGAACATACTGTATTTGCTCAAAGATGCAATGAGAGTTATTTCCTCATTTGACTGATTGAAGACCGTGATCCCAGGTGAATCACGGGTGATCCAGGGTGAAGCAAACATAGAAGTGACTCCTAACAGGCAGATATGATTGACTCATGTGCGTGTTATCATATCAGCCTGCACGTGTTATCAGCAGTGTAATGCAACAATTATCGCTTGCATATTGTTGTTACTCCGTTATGACTAACATTTATTCATCTAACACGAGTCCAGTCGGTGTTGCAGTTCCATATTGCATTTCGAAAAACGGACATCTGATAATGGACCGGGCAGGTCCAATGGCTTGAAGACAAACAGCATTTAAGGATGTAGCATGCACTTTGGTACCAACTTGCGGTGTCAGTTGAAGGACGACACACTGAAGGCAGCCAGCGAGTCACACCTGATGACGGTGTTGAATATACAGGACGGCCCTGTATGCAAGCAGACCCAACAGAAAGGCACCGTTGATATTTGCACACGCTAGTATACACACAGCTGCTACATACTTGTGTATGGCACTTCATCTACAAGACATTTTCTCATTTATAAAACGCTATCTTCACTACATCATTGAATGTCTACACAATAAATAAATGACCGAAAATAAAGATTAAATAGTGACGTTTTTCCACCTAAACAAGCATTTTTTTTTCTTTCTCTCTACCACTTTACACAGTTCTTGGATCTGGTTTGGTGGATGAAATGAGTCGCAGGTCACCGTTCAGCGATGCCACCTTAGTCCTACTGCTCTCCTGAACCCCAAACAGCAGCGCTTTGCTGTTGTCTCTAGAAAAAAAGGGTGTCTGCTCTCCCTTTAGAATCTCAGCTTCACTTTCCAGTATGCTGTCACTGGACTCTTTATGATGCAGAACATGACCATTCATGACGGCGGCCCCCGTGGAGCAGTAGTTGTTAATCATGTTGTTTGCGTTCACTAGCACCTCAGTGGATGCCGAGATCACGTGGTTGGCTGCGGCAGTGACTGTGACTTGGTACTTCTCATTCCCCCTGGCGCACAGCGGGCTAGGCGGTAAGCTGTGCGCCTCATGGCCGTGGTTGTAATGTGCACAGGTGCTCCTCAGTTCATCTTGCTTCAAAGACTGCGGCGGCTGACGGGTCCTAATCAACAGCAGGGGGCGCTTCTCCTCAAAGGGGCTGACAGCCACTGAGGGCACCGAGAGGGCCAGGCTGGAAAGAGGGGCTGACATCTCTGATGGAGGAGAGCCGGACGTTTCCATAGGGCTGCAAACAAATGAGGAAGTGTGATCAGTCAGTCAGTCATTAGGTGGGCTGGAGCCTATCCCAGTCTCCAATTAAGAGTCTGGGAGGCAACAGGAGTAAGCCCACACAAGCACATAGGGAACGTGCAAAGAGAAGTCAAGCCCTGGACCACGTGAGGCAGACAGGCTAACCATGTTTCCACCATGCGGCATAGAGAAAGTATATTTTTAGTAGTTTGGGTCACCCCCTCACCTGGGTTTTGTGGGTAGCATTTCCAGCAGTGGTTCTTTATTTGTTGCTTTTGCTTAGTTTTCCTCTCTGCTTGTTTTTTCAGCAACTCCCTCAGTTTTCTTGCCCCCCCTTTTTCCTGGCAGTGATTTGTTTTTCCCTTTTTGTGTGGCATTGCCTACTTTCAATTTTGGGCTCCGTCTTTTAGCCTGTTTGGTTGGCTTGTGCTTTTTCCTCTCTGAAGATATTTTTTGCATTGAAATTTTTTGGTTTCTCCCTGACCCGTCTCGTCTCTATATCTGGGGCCCTGACGGTTATTTCCGATTCGAATGAAATTTCATCTGCAGATAGACGTTAAAGTGAACGGGAGGATCAACAAGTGTGAGTTGTGTTAAACCACTAGCTGTCGGTGTTAGCAAGTGATTAAAAGGAGAAACTTTCACAACACACAAAGGAAGGCGCAGGCAAAACAAGATGTTAGTTATTTATATGCTAATTTGGGGTGCCCGGAGCAGGAGGGGATAGAGAAGAAGACAAAAAGGGAGAGCGGGGAGAGGAGGTGGACAAAACAGAGAGAGAGACAACACCAGCAAGAACGATTGCAAGTTTTTTCTAAATATATTAATAAATAAATCATCACTGTTTTGTGTTGAATTGCTGGAGAGAAGGGTACGACCGTTACTCAAACCTCGATTACAGGAGGTGCAATGTGGTTTTCGTCCCGGTCGCGGGACACTGGACCAGCTCTACACTCTTGCAAGGGTACTGGTGGGTATGTGGGAGTTTGACCGACCGGTCTACATGTGCTTTGTGGACCTGGAAAAGGCACTCAACCGTGTCCTTTGTGGTGTCTGTGGGTGGGTGCTCCGGGAGTACGGGATTGGTGGCCCGCTATTACGTGCCGTTCGGTCCTTGTACAATCGGAGCAGGAGCCTAGTTTGCATTTCCAGCAGTAAGTCCAGCTTGTTTCCGGTGAACGTTGGCCTCAGCCAAGGCTGCTCTTTGTCACCGATTCTGTTCATAACTTTCAATTTGTAGAATTTCAGTCAAGGCGTCGAGGAAGTCCAGTCTGGTGGCTTCTGGATGTCGTCTCTGATATTTGCAGACGACGGTGGTCCTGATGGCTTAATCAGGCTGTGACCTTCAGCATTTATTGGAGTAGTTTGCAGCAGAGTGTGAAGTTTCTGAGATGAGACTCAGCACCTCCAAATCCGAGACCATGGTTCTCAGTCGGAAACGGGTGGACTGTACCCTCCAGGCTGGGAATGAGGTCTTGGCCCGGGTGGAATAGTTCAAGTATCTCGGCATCTCGTTCACGAGTGAGGGAAGGTTGGAGTCTGAGGTTGACAGATGGATCTGGTACAGATAACGCATTACTGCAGACGCTGTTTGGTGAAGGGAGAGCAAAGCTGGAAGGCAAAGCTCTCTGTTTACCGGCTGATCTACGTTCCCACCCTCACCTATGGTCATGAGTTATGGGTCATGACCGAAAGAACGAGATCGCGGATACAAGCGGCGGAAATGAGTTTCCTTCGTAGGATGGCTGGACTCACCCTAAGAGATAGGGTGAGGAGCTCGGCCATCCGGGAGGAGCTCAGAGTAGAGCCGCTGCTCCTTCACATCGAGAGGAGCCAGTTGATGGCTCGGGCATCTAGTCCGGTTGCCTCCCTGACGCCTCCCCGGTGAGGTGTTCTGGGCAACCCCATCCAGGAGAAGGCTCCGGGGAAGATCTAGGACACGCTGGAGGGATTGTGTCTCACAGCTGGCCTGGGAACGAACAGGAGGAGGTGCCCGGAGACCGGGATGTCTGAGATACTGAGATAGCTGCCCCCGCGACCGGGACCCGGGCAAGCGGAGGAAAATGGAATGGAACTACTAGATGTTGTGTTGTTCGATTAAGAGACGTGTGTTGTGTTTACATCAACATTGACAGTCTTAGACATTTCATCACTACTACTATACACCAAATAAGTATTCCTGTTATGCCTCTACTTCAAATTTCATCTACTTGAGAAACATGAGATGGGGTGTTTTTTGAATGAATTCCAAATATTTGTACTGATTTTGTCAGACACATCAAATTCTGTTTGTGTTTATGTTGCACTAAAACCATCGCTGGTTGTATTCTGGTTAGATTGTAGTTTTTGTTGTACAAGCTAACACAGAAGAAGTACTTTTCCGGCGCCTCGCTCACAGTGCCACTCGCATCATCTCAGGTCACCACAGATAGGCAGCCAATGCAACCGAACCTGCTGCTGCGTGGCCTGTGAGTTTGGAAAAGTTAAAGGTTAGGTTTTAGGTCATAAGCTGAAAAGTCAGACTGAAGCAGTGGATACCGCCTCTCAATTTAGAAGCGTCGGTTTTGCCCTTGCTCTAAAAAGACTGCTGCTGTAAATATCAATACTTAAGACTCGATATTCCGTTCAGTGTATAACTGTACTACTCCAAATTCCAAAATAGGGGAACTCCTTCTCATTTTATGTATGCTTCCACCGGAAACAATTTTAAAGATTGAGTAGTTCTCTGTGATGGAAATCTGAAAGCGATCTGTTACCTCGTGACTTAAGGTAAATCCGTGTTGGAGTTGGGGGTGTCTTTGCACTTCTTTGAATGAGCACTGAGGTCTTTGGTGCCACCAGTGGCATTCAGGCGACCCCTGCGGGCTTGTGTGGCATGCTGGCTATTCTCCGCCAATGACGTCACGGAGACGGAGTCAGTGTCAGACAGTACACTGTTGCTCCAGTCATTACTCCAGCTGTGGAGACAGGGAGGGGGACGTTGTCATGGAGACAGTTCTCAGGCAGGACACTCGGGCAAATGACATCACTGTTTTACAGCTCCCACTGTTAGCCTTGGCGGACGCTTAGGGCTAAAAAATGCTCGATGAATAACTTTTGTCCTTTTGAAGAGAGTGGATGTTTGCTGCCTGAGCTCTACCTTTGCTTTGGCGCAATAAATATGGTCAAGACAGTCATTTAGTTTTCTTCTTATATGGTCCAAATACAATGTTGCTTTATATTAAATGTAGCTGGGTCAAGCTCTAAGACCAAATGGAAAACTGCCTCTGAAGTTGAAGCTGGTTTCCTTTTAGACCCCCACATAAGTTCTTCGATTGGCTCTGTCGTATCGTGCTAACGTGTGATTGGCCGTCTGCTTATCCTTAAATGCAAATGTGCGTAGAATTACAGAAGTCCTGCTTTCCTATAGCATGTCCCGTTTTCACATCCTGTTCTGGGTTTTTCTTTTTAGAAATGGATGGAAAATGTCCTGGTTTGCAATATTTTCATTAAATCGGGCGGCATTAGGGGCACGGTGCTGCCAGGGAGGTATCCCCGAGAGGCTGCCGTGTAGGTGGCTTTTTGAGTTAGTATTTCAAAACAGCAAAACATGCACAGAGTTAATCCCCTGATGCTTGCCAAAATGGTAGATTGAGGACGTCATGCGCAACGATGGGTTGAATTCCAAGTTCTTGTGGATTTTCTCCAAAAATGTTGTGCACATTCCAAAACTTGACAAGCATTTGACCTCAAGTTCCATTGTCCGTCATTTTTGGAACCATTTGCATGCCCGTTGTTGACTGTTCTTCCTTTTGAATTTGCGTCTTTGGTTATACAGAGTGATTGAAAAGTTCATAGGTGCAATAAGAAATCCTATTTTTTATTTTGACATTTGCTAACATTTTCCAAAATGGGGTCAACCTGCAATTTGTATTGCATTTTTGGCTTTTGTGCATACAGTTTTGCTGGAATCCTACGCACACTTGCATTATGGTTGAAGCAATGTTGAAAATGAATGCATTGATGGATGGCGTGCTATACAGTATCACATATGATATTATTATCTATATCCTGCATGCAATTTTCTTTTTATAAATCACATTCTATCTGGAAATGTGCATCACGAACCTATCTTGCAGTGAATTCAATGTCCTGCTTTTGGATGGCATCTATTTAATCTGATGGAGTGATCTATTTAATATGTGAGTTTGCTTGCCTTTTCAAACTGAAAAGGGAGTGAAATAGTTATGGTTCCGCAAGCACGCATGCACTTTGTATGGTAATTGGTAATAGGCCATCCAGCCAATTTCTTCTGCTTATCTGTGTCCAGTTCGCAGGGGCAGCCGTCTCAGTAGGGAGAACCAGACCCCTCATCTCTCAGGGGGAGTCCAGCCACCTTGAAGAGGATTCATTTCGGCCACTTGTATGCACAATCTTGCTCTTTCGGTGACTGTGGCCATACGTGAGGGTCAGACCGAGATTGACGAGTCAATTGAGAAGTAAGCCGGAAGGCAAAGCTCTCTTCTGTACAACAGTTTGGGTACAGCGGTGGCATTCCAGTAAAGGCTGCACCAATCTCCAGGTACTTGAAGTCTTCCGATCTCAACCCAGAGGGTGCAAGCCGCTGTTTTCTGCACAAGAACCTTCACCTCAGCTTCGGAGTCTCATCACAGAAACTTCACAATCAGCTACACACCGCCCTATTAAACACCAACATTTTTGAACTACCTCAATGACCTTAGCCTGGGTGATGGGGATGCCCGCACTTGTGTCCTCCGACTGTCAGAGTCTGTAGGCCTGAGAAGAATCCTGATGTATTCTTCCACCACCTGATTATATCCCCAACCAGTGTGGCGGTGTCATTGCTCCCCCTTTCTGAGGTGTCAGATGGTTTGCCAGAAACACTTTGAAGCCACACCCACGTTTTTGCTCTGATCGCTCCAGAAGCCGCGCGCCACTTGGTCTGTTGGTACCTGTCGGGTGCCTCAGGAGTCCCGCAAGTCATCCATGTTTTACAAATGTGCCACGTGAGTGACTTTCAATGTTTGCAATTTAATGAACACAGTGAAACCTCAGTCAGTTAGCTTTTCCTGGGTCAGCGTGCAATATGGCGCGTGCCTTGTCGTGTTATTGATACACCGCGTGAGTGCAACTGTCTTCTTAATGTGTTTTGGCAACTAAACGTCCTTGTTAGCAGCATGCTAATTCCATTGCATGTTTATTTCCACCGTATCACTTCACCACCTAACATGTGTCGCCATGTCTCCAAAAAGAGTGCACGCCAGCTACAGGTTGGCTGAGTGGTGCGCACATTCACGTGTTGTTTATACAGACCCAATGCTATGCATGGAAAGCCACCTATGCAACTTTTCGACCCTGTTTTGAACACATTCCCATTCGCTGAAGCCATTTCACGCTGTCACACACTAGAGGCAAAACCTAGCTGACATGTCTTTCACACCACAACTCGCAAATAAACACGCGTTTAATACATGATCAGACCAAATCTCAGTGACTTTAAATGTGCTGCATGACCAGTAATGCCTTTTATCCCGTTTATTGCTCTAAATTGGTTCCAGACCCGACCGTCATTAGTACAAAGTAGGATTCCTTATTTGTAAATCTAATACTTTCATAGTTAAAAGCTTAAATTTAAATCTCTCATTTGCCTTCTCTCACTCTCCACCTGGAGACCTAGAGGAGTGCTAATCAGGTGAACTCTGTACACCTGGGCCCGGGTGCAGCCTTGGGAGCTTAAAGCCCCTGCCTGATCACACACTTGGGGGTAGGTTGAGATGGAGACAGAGCTGGAGATAAAGCCTTGTTTTGTGTATTTGCCTCCCCCCATCATTAATCTTTGTTGCTGCAATAGAGTCAGGTTGTGACACAAAGAAAACCGTTTCACAATCGTCTAAATAAGTTTTTTTTACAACTATTAATGCCATCTAGACATGAGTTAACCGTTTTAGGGATTATTGTGTCTGTTGTGAGAAAATTCAAACCTGCAAGAAAAGCCTGCTGTTCGGGCAATCACATCTGGTGCTTGTGTATCTCACCAAACATCGCAGGAGCATTACTGCCACCTAGTGACCAGTGTAGAACACTAAATATCCACACAATATTTGAATGCGTCCTTTGAATGCCTTATATTTTACTTCATTTACTCATTTTATATGTATGCTTAGTTTAGGCAAAAATACACAAACGTGCTTTAACATGCATATTTTTCATTAATACCGCAAAACGCCCTAATTTATCCACTTTCTTCCGCTTATCCGAGTCTGGGCGGTGGGTGCAAAAGTCTCAAAAGGGAAGTCCAGACTTCCCGGCCTCTGGCCACCTTTTCCAGTCCCACTGGGAGGACACAAAGACATTCCCAGGCCAGCTGTGAGATAAAATCCCTCTAGCAATACAGTAAGCGGTACAGCGACCGCATTACTTCAGGCCAATCTGCCTGTCAACCTCATGCTCCAACCTTCTCACACCCATGAATAAGACCCCAAAATACTTGAACTTCTCCAGCCGGGGCACGACCCCAGTGGGTGAGAGTGCAAGGTGCAATTCCCCCTTTTCCGAGATGCTGAGTCTCATCCCAGAAGCTTCACACTGCAATCCGCACCAGTAAATGAAACGTCACAGCCGGATGAGGCCGTCAGGACTCCATCGTCATAGACAGGATCCTAAGCCCCTCAAACTGGACGCCCTAGATGCTTTGGCTGTGTGTACAAATTCTATCCCTATGAATTAACAGGTGACAAAGGGAAGCCTTTACGGAAACCAGCAATACTGCTGGCAATGGGAACCAGGCTCCTACTCCGGTCGTCCAAGGAAGGAATGGAGTATGGCCCCTAATCCCATAGTCCCGGAGCAACCCCATAAGACACCGTGAGGGACACTTTTGAATGCCTTTTCCAAGTTAACAAATCATATGTACCCGCCAGGACCCTTGCAAGGGTGTAGAGCTGATCCAGTGTTCTACGTTCAAGATAAAAAACACATTGCACCTTCTGTAGCCGAGATTCAACTACCAGTAGTACCCTTCTGTCCAGCACCCTGGAATAGACTTTCCCAGGGAGGCTAAGGAGTGTGATTCCCCTATATCCTTCGGTCCCCCCCCTTGAAAACACGAACCACTAACCCGTTCTGCCAATCCAGACGTACTGTTTCTGACTTTTTACACAATGTTCATGAGACGCGTCAGCCAAGACAGTCCCTCAACATCCAGAACCTTGAGGTGAAATTCATCCACCCACGTAGTTTTGCCACTGGGCAGTTTTTTGATTACCCCAGATACCTCAGCCGCGGTGATGGACCTGTCTGTGTTTGTGTCCGCTATGGAAGGTATGTCAGGGGGATTGAAAAGTATCCCTTCCACATTTTGACTATACCCTCTGTTGAGGTCAGCAGACCCCCTACTGTAAATAGTGTGGACCAGGCACTGCTTTCCCTTTCTGAAGGGGTGGATTGATTTGCCAGAACCATTTGAGGCCAACCAAAATTCCTACACCATGGCCACACTGAACGCCTCCGTCACCTTTTTCCTGCTGGTCCCTGTCAGCTGCTTCAGGAGTTCCTGCTGGCACTTGCAACTTTCTTTGCCTCCATTTTGGCTTACTTTGGAGCCGGGATCAAAAGAAAGGCAGAGACTTGTGGTGCGAAACACCTTGGAATTCAAGAACAAACTCGTAGCGAAACACGAAGGTGGTGTCCATGTTGATCTCACTTCCACATCGTGTCTTTCAAGAAGTCACTAACAACAGTAGAAGTAACCTTAAATGTTCCTTTCATTCATCATCTGAATGTATCTTTAAAGGCATTTTTGGCTTTCTGAAATGGATTTGTACGTTTTGCTTACAGTTGGACTGTCTGTAATGAATTATTGACGCCAATCAAGGTTAACTTGATTGCATCGGCTAACTTCCACAGGATATGTCTGATATCACTCATTACCTTTGGCTGGAGATCTGGGTGAGTGTGGTAGGTTCCTGTGTTGATAAGGCGTATTTGCTTGTGGAGAATGTGGTTTCCGTCTCCTTCTCAGCTGCATGCTGGACGGTGCCGTTGCACTGCTATGGAAAGAAAAGGAAATCCGGGTAAGTGTAAGAGTAATCATGGCATATGATGTCACTGATGGGATGTCAGTGAGCTCACATTGGTTTGCTGCAAATCTTGAAGAGGCAAATTGGAGACCTGGCGTCTGCTGGCTGATTTTGCCAGCTTGTTTCTCTTCTTCCTCAGGTTGTGCCTGAGACGATCATGGAGCTTCTTCCTCTGCTGCCTGTTGGCAAGAAACATACTGCATTCGGAAGCAGCTCAGCTCACTCGCTTTAAAAATACCCTTAGTACATGTAGCTTGACTGTAGCAATGGCCTCAAATATTTCTGCTCGGATACACACCACAATACAGATATAGCGTCCAAAAGTAGAACAAAGTTAAGAAAATCCCTTTTATGTCATATGCTACATTCATTTGAATTTATCAGTAATCAAATTCATATTTTATTTTAAAGCCATATTTACTTTTTTTTTTAGACACTAATGGGCGCTACAATCAAATCATGGAATGTACCGTTTGATGATACTCAGTGAAACATGCAAACGTGGCATCAATTACTTTGTTTTGCAGTAGGCAACCACACACATGATTCCAACGACTAGGAGCGCAATGCAGATTCCTGTTATTGTTAAAATACGTTTCTGATACAGCTCCTCAGCTTCTGAAAAAGAGGACAGTCCAGTCTTTAAACTAGAAATATACGCATGTTCACACATACACATTGTGCACAGACATAAACAAAGTACATAAACAATCCTTCCAACCATACAGCACAATCATAAAGGACGTTCATATTGGTGCGTGTAAATAGATGGGGTGTAGATTTAATGATAATGCAAACATTTCTATCACTGAAATGCCACCACAGGAAGCTTATCCAATACATTTTCAAATTTAACTTTTGGACTACTTTTTGCTCGTAGTTAGTAAAATTCCACTTCCAATCACTTTATTAAAATGCAGAGTGAACACACTTTGCATGCTCTGCTAAACTTCCACTCATGCTCGCTGACGAGTAAGAGACGAGTTTATCCAAATTTTTGGCCAACTTAGCCAATGTTTCAGGGTGCCACTTTGAGGTGTTTATTCATGTATATTATTTTACGTGTTTCTATTTGTTTTGATGCAAGTGCTTTTTGTAAAAGTAACTGAACGAGCCTGAGCAAATGGTTGGAACAGAAGAAGAATAAACTCTCCTGCTGTGCTGTGAAGACGACCAACATGTGCCCACTCCTCTCTGTGTTTGTGAGCAGGAGCAACACAATCTCTGCATATCTAGCCTGGTTAGGGATGTATAACGTATAATAATTTTCTTTATCTGGTTTTCTGTGTCACTAAGTAATGAAGGTACTGTCGCAAATAAGATCTGTTTATTTGTGGAGATCGCTATTAGCTCTGCTTTAAAATAAAATTACTATTAGCTGATTCTAAACATCCAACAAATCTATTTCACTTTCATGCTTGTTTGCATTATTTACTCAAAAATGCTTGTCTCACTCCCTTTTCGTCTTTTTCAGTTTTGAAGCTCTGCCCAGAGCCTCCTTAAGATCCAACGGCGCAAAATGTAAATTCTTGCATTTTTTAAAACTGGTCTTAAAATTTTGATTAGGCATGTACTGTATCTCCAACCATGAAACTCCTCTGAGGCTTTGTTCAGTTGGGTTTTTCCATCAGCAATGGTAAGCTTTCTCTTGAACAGAGCTCAACAGTATTGAAGCTGCCTCCATCTTCTCTTGATGTAAACAGCTTTTGAAAGAGACCAGGTGCTAGAGTGGGTTAACCTTTAAGCAAAGGAACATGATTTGAAGTGAGAGCTTCCAAGTCATTGACTTGGGTTAGGGGGGGCGGTGCCCTTCTGTAGAAGACTGCCGAAAGTCTCGCTTGTGGTCTTTGGCAGCTAAGCCTTCTCTTAACTCTTACTCTGCTCCAACAAAGTTCATGCCGTGGTCATCTTGTGACAAGGCTTCATCGCTCCATTTAGCGTTTAGGATTTAGTCAGCGCACAGAAACGTATTCCACACATTTGTTGTTTGTTCCTAACCCTGATAGGACAGATGCGTTGAATGAGGCAGATTCAAAGGGGAAATATGTTACCCTGTTTCTGAGCCTTTGCCTTTAAGCGTGCAGATGAAGTACTAGATGATGCTGATCTACAACAGCTAGAGCCTGTCTACGTTTTCCGATCGATACGATCAAATATTGGATCAAGACCTGAAAAAAAGAATGTGATCTTCCACCTCGTGCTCCACCTGTGCTTCTAAACAACTCTAGATAGACAAATCAATAATGCCCCCCGTGACGACCTGAATTAATATCAATAACATGTCGTCTGTCGTCTCCATTCGCTTCAGTCTAACTCAGGGGTCTGCAACCCGCGGCTCTCTTATCCGTCTGCTGTGGCTCCAGCTGATTTATGTTTCCGTGTAGTCACCACGCCGTCCCATCTGACGCCTTCACGAGCCTTTCAAAGTTCTGCATTGGAGTTGGACGCATGCCGTGCAATTCTCCAGCAAAGTGCTGGGGGTAGTGTTTTCTGGTTTGTCAACTTGGTAAGAAACCATGACGCAACTGTTTTGCCATTGTTCATTAGCGTTACTTTGTCGCTAATGAACAATGATGATACAAAGAGGGCTACTAGAACTGGAATAATTCGATCTGCAACAAAGCTTTTATTGCAAATGGCCAGAATCGGCTTTATTGGACACGGAATTTGACAAGGAATTTGACTCCAAAGGAGTCAATTGGCCAAGGAATTTGACTCCAAAATCGGCAGAAAAAGCTTAAGAACAGCAACAGGAAAACAGAAAAGTAACGTGACAATACTTTTAAGGGCAGTATATAATAGCGTTACCTTTAATTCATATAGCGTTTGTGGCTCCAAGTGGGTTTTCATTTGGTGGAGAGGGGCCAAAATGGCTCTTTTGATGCTAAAGGTTGCCGACCCCTGGTCTAACCAAAGCCAAACTCCCGACATAAATGTTATGTTACGCAGAAAGGCTCACAAATACAAATATGCACATGAAAGTAATATATACAGTAATCCCCCATTTGTGGCGGTAAACTGGTTCCAGGCCCGGCCGTGATAAGGGAACTTCCATAAAGTAGGATTCCTCATTAATACATGAAATATTTTCCTTGTTATGGCAACAAAAAAAAAATCTGTTTACAAGCTTATGTTTACCCTCTAGACATGAAATAACACCCCTATAGTCACCTTTACACTCATATTATCAAAAATAGCAGACATAATGAGAGTAAAAAAGCCATTTAAAACATCAATAATACTCATGCTCGTGTGTAGGGGTGTTGAAAACAATCGATTCGGCAATTTCTTTACATGCACGATACTCAATTTGATTCAAAAGGCAAAAAACATGTAACATATTGGACTAAGGAATAGCTATATTCAACCATGAAACAGCAGGACTTCTTCGTATATGTAGAAAAACCGCAATAGAATGAAGCCGTGAAATTCTAACGCAATGTGGTTGTAAATCTCACGTCGTTGTTTTGTCTGGTACTTGCTGTGTATTTCTTGCACTTTAGTTAAAAATAAAAAAGCAGACCTAATATTGGCTGCTTAGTTAATTGGCATCAATGTAGAAGTAAACCACACCCCCGTGACATCAGCCTGATTTGAATAAATGATCCTGGTCTCTGAGGAACGGCGGACATCCAAACCACTAGGAAGTTTTCTTCAATAAAGGACCTGAGATTTTAGTGGAAATTTAGTTTGCGTTTATTGTCTCACTATTTCATCATCAACATCACCCCTTCAGGTAAAAATATATTTTACACGATCAGAGTTGGGATCCAAATTCGGTGCGTCTTTGCTGCATCAATTTATTAAGTGCTTTAGGAAGGGAGTCATAAATGACATTGTCCCGGGGGTGGAACTATGGTGGCCATAGCTGAGCTCCCATGAGGGCAGTAACACCCTCCATCTGTGGGGGTTGCTAAAACATCCATTATTTTAATGAAAAACGCTGTATTGAGTTTTGTGCAAAAAACACGCACACACCAATGACAGTGTCGGTGTCCAAGTGCAAAAGCAGAGGACTCTCTTCTGTCTGCATAACTGCAAGGCGAGGCAGGTGAATGATGACATCATAAAACAAATATGAAGGTTTGTGTATTGAACTGCATTATAAATGTATTTTCTGTATGATTCCGATCGTTTTGTTTTACATGTTCTTAATAACTGAATATTCACATCCCCTGATCAAATTCAATGCAGTAACCTAAGATGAGGCCTCTCAATCTATGGCCTGCGTAATGTCTTTTATCTACACGTGCCGTCGTTATTCTTGCTAATCGGACAATATAACACACAAAATGACTGCATCGTGGCTCGAACATCACGCCCTCACTCGATCGCGGTTTTCGATAAATGATCAGCGTTTTGGGTTGAATATGTTCTATTATTGGTAGTAGCCACTGGGTGAATGCTCACCGGTGTTCTCTGCTGGTCAATAAAGCAAAGCAAGCGCGTTGGGAGTCTCTCCTTAACCATAAACAGCGGCAGTTATTCTACACTGGTCTGAAGGAAGGAGACAACAACCACCAGAACGTACAGCTTATTTTCTATTATTCGATCGGGTAATACAAGTGCAAAGTTATATGACAGGAGTCGGCAACCTTTAGCATCAATAGAGCCATTTTGGCCCGTTTCCCACCAAATGAAAAGCCACTTGGAGCCACAAAACCTATTTGACCACTAAAGTGAAGGTAACGCTGTTGTATAATACCACTAAAAGTATTCTCATGTTCCTTTTCTGTTTTCCTGTTGCTGTTCTGCTCAATAAAGCTGATTATGAACATTTGCAATAAAAGCATTCATTAACTCCAGTTCTAGTACCCCTCTCCGTATCGTCACAATGGCAAAATAGTGGTTTCTTACCAAGTTCCAGAAAACACCACCCCGCAGCACTTTGGCGGAGAATTGCACGCCACACGCTCAAGTCCAATGCAGAACTCTGAAAGGCTCATGACGGCATCAGATGGGACGGCGTGGTGACTACACAGAAACGTAAATCAGCTGGCGCCACAGCAGACGGATAAGAGAGCCGCATCCGGCTTCAGAGCCGCGGGTTGCAGACCCCTCGTTGAGGGAATGTGGGTGTTATTTCATGTCTAGGGGTGTGTAATGATTGTAAAAACTGTAATTAGGAGGTCCTAAACAGGTTTGTATGTGCTTTAACTACAAAAATATTCCATTTCGGCCAATGAGGCTCATTAGGTCGATCATTCAAACATACAAAAGTTGTCACTGGCGTGCTTTGTTTGTTTCTTTCCCTCAGCAGCACTAGCTAGCAGCAGGTGAAATGCATTAAATATATTCGTATGCTCCGCTGAATTGCAATTAACTTGACTGCCAAAATGGAGGATTATACTGTACGTCCATGTCCACCAGTAGGTGATCAGACTTTTACAACAAAGCACCAAATCTGTACAAGGATAGGGTGCTATGATGTTCGTACTTCATATACGAATAAAAGGTGAATAAAAGGCTAATGTTTTACAGTTTAAAAAATCAATGGGACTAAGAAGTATAAGTAAATAATTAGAATCTTTTTTCACCAAAAAAATTATTCTCACGTTAGCCTCTTAATGAGAAATGTGAATGACTGTCAACACGAAGAGAAATAAGTAGTTGTGGTGTGTGCGTGTGTGTGTGTGTGCGCGCGCACAAGCAATGTCACCTTGAATGTCACTGTGGAGGTCAATTTACTCCCCCCCTCATTCAATATGTCTGTATGTGAGTGGATGCTGCTTTTTACCCTGCGAGTATGTGAATAGACTAGCATGTGTGTGTATGTAAACAGGCAAAATTCTACATTACACAATTTAGACACCATACATGCAGCTTTAACATATAATAAAACAATAAACATGCCAATAAACGATATCTGCATATACTGCAGGTTTATGCTGAAACATAATACTGAAGGCTTCGGAGCGAGGGAGGCATGCACCAAAACAAAAGCAGATAGAAGTGAAAATGCACATACTGTAGAAGCTGGCCATTACATAGTTTTGGCAGCGATCACCAGTAAATTCATTTGGACACCTGATTAGGAGAAACGAGAAAGGAGACAAGAAGCAAGAGGCAGTTAGTTCAAAAAAGCAAGGAAGAACCCACAATAGTCATCACTGGTGTTGGGATGAAGGGCTGCTAGACAAATATGTCTAAAATCCTTCAGTTCAGAGAGTTTGGGATGTTGGAAAGGCAGCAGGCTGAAATGTGCATGTACTCTGCAAAGGCAGCCACCAGGGACTTTTCCCCCACATAAGGCCTGGATGTCTAAAATAATGCATTAACCACATTAAGTTTTGTATTCCCAGGGTAATTATGACATGTGCATCATGGCAAACCACACCTCGCTTTGAAGTGCATCTCCCCACAGAGTCTGATGCTTTTTTTATTCTGACCTGAAGAGTGCAATACCAGAACCAAACACAGTACATATCTCCCACCCCACACGCACGTCTCACCGTTCCCAGCGCACTGGTGCGTTCACAGACACTCCGAACATCTTTATTACATGTGCGTGGGTGGTGTAAATAAACAGAGAGACAAAGAATAAGTGGATATTCTTACATAAAACGTCACTTATTGCTTAAAATAACGCACACAAACCATAAACACGTCCAAACTAGCACTGCGCTTTTTACATTACTAGTAATAAAGTATCTATCTGCGCGCCACGCTGATGCTGCATTCTGAGTACCTCTTGCTGCAGAGGCAACGTCTGCTACATTAAAGTGTGCTGGGAAATCCCACAATACATTCAAAACATGGGAATTCAACTTAAATGCCGTGGTGTTCTTGAATGCAACCCTTCACTGCTCCTAATAACACAGTCAAAGTGCCATTCAAATGTTGTGCTACTATTAAGAGACTATCGTCTCTTATCATGTAGCTTCATTGAAATGTTTTGTTCATTTGGAGCTGGTAATACATAATCTTGTCGTAACATTTATTTTCCTTTAATAAAACACAGTAAAAATGGACATATTTCAGGCGTACAGTAATCCCTCGCCAGTTTGCGCTTCTAATTCCACGGGTTCGCTCTATCACGGCCTATCAAAAATAGATTCATTTTAAATCACTCTGTTTCATGGTTGAACACGGTCAATTATTAGTAAAATATTGTATATATTTTTTGTTTGTGTTTGTTTTTTTGCCTATGTAAACAGTTCCAGGCATATGGCTAAATTATGACAAATACAAATATAGGGCATTTAGAAGACACATTCAAAGATAAGTAGTATTCTACATTGGTCACTAGGTGTCAGTAATGTTATTGCAATGGTCGGTAAGAGACACACAAGCACCAGGCTTGCTTGCTGGACACAATAACTCCAAACACGGGCTACTACTCAACACATTATGAGTGCAAAGGTGGCCATAAGGGTCTTAGTCATGTCTGGAGATTTCTAATAGTGTACAGGTTTTCGACACTCTAACTACAAAAATATTCAACGTATACATAAAGCAATCATACGTTGCGAAAATTCACTTATCACACTCGGGTCTCAAACCAGTTAACCGCGATAAAGGAGGGATTACTGTAGCTGCAAGTGGTGAGTAATCATCAGTCAGCGTCAGACATGCACAAGTGTTAGTCTACAAATTTGGTGAAGCTGTATGAAAAATGAGGAGTAGTAGTCTCGCTAATAAACGCAGTTTCGATGGGGGTAGCATGACGGCACTTGATGAAATGGTAAGTACATGCAAGTTTCAGTGCATTTTTCCTTTCACAGGAAACCAGATCACAGAACTCGGAGACGTGATTTTCTCGTCTCCGGATGCATCCATTACACCGGCGCTCCAAAAATGATTTGGTATTTCTTTGGGTAGGTCAAATATGGCAGGGGTGAAACACCAGTAATGACATGTGGGACTGCATACAAGGGTCACATACGTTTCGGGTTTGAGACTGTCTTAAGCACAGCTTGTTCACATCGGTGCCCAGTGAATCCGGTCGAGCACCTGGTCGGTGGGTAGAAAGGACAAGAGATAACAACACTGACATGTTACACACAGGACAAACAGGATGGAGACACACCAGCAATGGAAGACAAATCTCACATAACTGGCTTCTCGCAACTGCAGCGGAGCTCTAATGATGCACATCCTGGGAGGCAAAAAACATTTCCACCTTTCATTCATGGATCACGTTCATGCAGCACACTTCATAAGAGTACGCCGTGTGTAGCGCCCGTGCCGCCCGATGGCCACCCGCCTCACAGCCAGGACGTTCTGGGTACCTGATGGCATATCGATTCCCTGGTATCGATATGATTATGGATTATGGACTCTTAGTACGTTCGGGCTTTTGTGCTGGTAGAGCTAAACTGAACTGACACCAAAGAAGGGGGTGACTCCACACTGGAGTTGACTACACATCAGCAACACATTCGTGTGTTTTAAAGAAACTAGAATTTACCTACTTGGGGTATTTCAAACACAAATCACACACAGAGTTACTCTTTTTTTACACTCTGCAAACTCCTTTTTAAACATAAATCTCTGCACCAACGCAAGGCATGTTGGGTAGTCCAGCTGCAACGACAATATGAACTATGAACATTAAAACATAAGTTAACTCAATCTTGTTGACTTCACTGACGACCTCTTCAACATATTTTGCAAAGCTAGCAAAACTGCGACAAACACGGCAACATGTTGGGAGAAAGAGTACCGCAAGTTACCCGGCATGCCTTGCGATGGGAATATACGGCATGTGCGGGTTTTTTGGGCATGAATGTTGCGCTCGGAATCTCGTGTGTACGCTCACATACCTTGGTCGTGTGTTTACGTGTTGTGTACATGGCTTTTTTTGCACAAGTTACAGATTGCATCTGACAATAGCAAGTCTTGTTGTTGGATACAATTTCCCGGCGAAAGGTTTCTTAAAAAAGGAATTCGGAAATCCCTGGTGGGCCAGATTTAGATGATTGGCAGGGCCGCAGTTTGCCCACACCTGACATACAAAAATGGATGAATTGAATTTTGGTCCCACCAAGATTGCTGGTTTGGTCTACGTTGAGGATGAGCTTGTTGTCCTCCATGTTGGCATTTACACTCTTTAATCTGACTTATCCTCGCTCAGATAGCTGTGTCGTCAGCGTTCTCGACGTCAACTGCGTCATCTTGGGCGGAGACAAGGTCGAGCGTGTGCAGAGGCAGAAAAGTTCTGGTCTAAGGCAGCATCCCTGCAGTGACCCGGTGCTGACTGTCAGCATTCTTGCCCCCTGCGGTGAGAAAGTCCAGAATCCCGTAGCAGGTGGCGTTGGAGATGCTGAGGTCACCCAATTTCACAGTTAGCATTCCCGGGCAGATGGGCCCTTCAAAGTGAAGATTGGGTACAGCCATGGATGCATTCTTAATATCAAAAATCTCCCAGAATGAGAAAAACATTCTCTTTCTTTCATGGACATCATTTGTTCTATTTTAGGGTGGCATTAGCCCCCATAAAAACAAAAAAATAATAATAATAGTCCTACAAGTTGTTATTTTATTAAAATGATTGCGAAGGTGTGGGGCATGACAGAAAATAACTGAGAACGTACACATCACTGGGTCTAATGATGACTGAATGAAACCAGGACGTTGTCGTTTTCGTCCAAGCCATGACAAAATAGATTTGAATACACGCTGCAATAAAATGCATAAAAGGTGAAATTCAATAGATTTTTTCTTGCTGTAGAACCACTCCGGGTGATTGGTGAGGCAGTGACACAAAACCTGCTACTGGGGTAGCTTGACGGAGACAACCCAAAGAAAGCGACAGGTATTTGTAATCACAGGCAGAAGGGTAAAGTGCATGTCCTTACCTGCACAAGAACTTTGTGCTGCCTGGTATGAGTTCAAGGGTAAAGCACTCCCCTCCATTAACGCAGTAGTTCTTCTGGCTCTCACTACAGCGCGTCACATGACTGGAGGTCTTGACTTTAGTGGTGGTGCTGCTGGTGGACGCTGCAGACGACACCCAGAAACAGAAGCAGTCGTCAGGAAAAACACAGAATTCATGTCTCGGGAGTTGCACTCAACAAAAAACATTTGTCTTCATCTGCCTTTGGGAACGCAATATACTCAACCACTGGTTCTCATCTGGTTTGGGCTGCGGAACCCTCCATCACCCTGGCGACCCAAAATGTTTAAAATCCATCCGTCTTCCATGCCACTTATCCTCATTTTTTCAAATGCAGTGAAACCTCCGTTAGCATGTTTTTCAGTTAACGTTAAAAATGTACCCCAAATTTTGCATACATTTTCCGGTCAGCGTACAACATGGCGCTCATCTAGTTTAGTTGTGAACACACTGCACGCACGCAACTCTGTTCTTAATGAAATGTTATCACAAAACCCAGTCAGACCTTCTGGGACAGAATAATGACGCTAATCAGTTTCTATTTAATGAAAAGACATACAAGTAGAATCAGAATCAGAAAAACTTTATTGCCATTGTAAGTGAACAATTCACAAACTAGGAACTTTCACACGTTGAACATGAGGGCCTGCAAACTAACACGCTATGTCAGCTTTATGAACAGCTTAATAAACATTTCTGGGACAATAGGTTTTTATCCACAAGCGCATGACAAGGTTTTCAGTATATGCTGTTTGGGGTTCAATGAGAGAAACTGGACTTGGATCTGGGTGAGACATTAAACATCTTCACTTGCTCTCATTCAACAAAAAGTACATTTATGAAGAGCGAGTTGAACATACAAATGTAACGTTTTTGCGATTACCTCGGAAGGTACGTTTAATAATAAAAGGAGGAGGGCCAATTCTTCTGCCTGGAGCACTAGTTTGAATTGGGCATGAAGTGCCACCCGGATATCTTCATTAATTGTGTTCACCTTAAATGACATGGTGTCCTTGAACGCCCCTATACAACCCCTCGTTTCTCATAGTAGCACGGTTACAAGTGTAAAGAGATTAGTGTTAGGCAAATAGATTTTCATCTCTCTGTTCATCAAATTTGGTCATACTTCAGACTTAGATGCAGATGTGGTTAAGCATGATTAATTTAGAAATTGCGATTAATGTGATTAGAAAAGTTAATCATTTCACAGCCCTCATTTTTGGCTGCATGAAGTAGATTAATTCAATTTATATGATTTCCTATTTATGTTTTGAAAGGAATTACAAACAAAATCTGACAAATATGGACATTCTGTATTGTAACTATCATGCCTGCCACTGTTGGGAAACCCAGGTTCAATGTCACAGAGAATTGATTTTCATCTCATGACAGTAATGGACATGCTTTATTTCTCTGTGTTGAGCTTTATAGTGCTTGAAAAGTAAAGGCTATGAAAGGGAACTCAACTGGAGTCTTTATGAAGAGGTTTTTATACTGCAAGTCTGCTGAGCTGGCAAACATGACCTACAGTATGTTGCTCAAAATAGAGCTCAAGTGATCAAGGGTGCTTCTGTTTTCTTGCTGTTGGGTACAAAACATGAAATCGGGAGGCAGAGACACATGGATGGAGCTGAGCCAGGAGTCAAACTCCTGGGACTGAGCAAAATGTGCCGCAATGCTGTCAAGGGCAAACATGATGCACTGCGCCACAAGTTTTGGCCATGGATGGCGCATAGAACAGCATGAGGAACAACCAAAAATGTTTGCTTATGTATGAGTGACAAAGAAAACAGCTGAAAAACGTGAACAATGTCTATCCACATACAGTTTGCGTCTTCTAAAAAGCCAAGCTAAATACAGAGTAGTTCCTGAACACGCCCGCAATTCTATTGGAAGTGACTATGTTAGAATACTCTTATATGGATAATTATTATGTTGGAATAAAGTAATCACTCGCCAAAATATATATACTGTTTATTATTTATTATATCATAATATTACTATATTATATATGATTCGTCAAAGTATGCAATTTAAGCCATTTTTTGGTATTCTATTCATCATTTTCAGTATGGATGTCCAATGATAGCAGCCTGATATTGATAAAAAATTTAATATCGGTCAATATCAGTAGTTTTTTTTTTTTTTTTGCAATAACGAAAACCGATTTAAGCGCCCTTTAAGTGCCAAAGCGACAATATTGATGAACCAGCTGACAATTTGCCGTCTAATGTAGTTAATACTTTACACCAGAAGATGGCGGACGTCTGTAACTCAAATCTGAGCAACATTTGTGGCCGTGTTTAGGAGTTAACCGTTTAGCGTGTCCGCTCGCCCTAACAGGTTTGTCAAAACACCGTTAACGGTGAGCGGGTTAGCGTATAGGCATACGGTATAAACGTAGACGACCCATCGAGCGCTGAGCTGTACGACTGCGTTGCCATCATATTGGATGTGGCAAGCGTTGGCGCATGTGCTCTATGGAAGTGTGCGACTCGCTTTACTGGCCAAACCAAATCCCTTTCACAACCTTTCACAGGTAAGACTTAGGCCCATAGACTACTGATTGTTTTGAGAGCATAATTTGCCGACGTTGTGGAAAACGCTGTAGCCATTTATTCATTACATGTCTATGGGGGAGAGGAATGTAAAAAACTCAGAAATAGCAGCAGGCAGACACAGTAGTACCCGCGGGAGACTCCTCGGCAGAAAATGCACTGCGTTGCACACAATTACACAATGTCTACAGATAAATGTTAAATAAATATTGAAATACACGTTGTGTGTAGTAGTCTGGCCACCTGGCGTCAGTAACGATTCGGGTTGAGAACGATGAACCGATGCAACAAGATCAGCATCAGCAGCGCGCTAGCTAGTCACCGGGAATTAAACATACATCATATCTAATTGATCATATTTATCGTGAATTTTGTAAATCTAACACTGGACCAACGTCAAATTAAAAGCACTAAATTAATACAGAAGAGTGGCGGCTGCTCAGGGGAAGCTCATTTTTATCCGGCCGTTATTTTTTTAATTTACAGTATATGTCAATTCTACCCTGAGTTCCTAGTTGTTTTTAACAAAGACAAAGTTGCTGGGGATTGGTAAAGTCCCTGGATCAGTTCAGAACAATGAAAAAAAAAGAGGCAAAGTTAGTACGTACCCCGTGAACGTAACAGCAACTTGTAGCTTACCCGTGGGGCAAAAATGAGCTCAGAACTAACCGCATTGCTTGTATAGTTCCAAAACAAAGCGCCGCTGTAGTGAAAAGTCACATTTGGAGTCCAAAAACCAGCAGCGAGGTAATAGGCGGTAAAGTGACATCCAGGCAAAGTGTGCAAACGAAGGAAGAATAGTCAAACGGCGATCAGGCATGCTGGCATCGATTAGCTTGGCCTGTGAAAAGCTGACTCCACATTTTACAGATTTTTTTTTTATTCTCACGATAATAAGGGAGAAAATGTGTCCCTTGTCAACTCAGTACGGCATAAATACTTTTATTTATGAACACAAGACGTTTTTCCAAGGGACGGTTGCCTCCGCACTTCAACTCCCCTCACTTTCCAAGTCATCTGCTCTCTTTTTTGCCGAACCAGTCACCCATCACATTTCCCGCTTGTGTCGCAAAATTGCTGAGACAAGCAAAACTACGTGAACGCAACTGTCACCCTTTGACAACTCACAATTGCGCGGACGTGATCAGACCGAACGAGCAGCAGAGAAGTCGAGCGGGAGGGCACAGGAGGCGCATGCGCATCCGGCTATGACGTACACAAACAGGAACCTTGATTTTGTCGTCACTAAGTGAAATACTTAATGTTGCAAAGTATTCGCTTTCTTTTTAAAGCAACACAAAGTGTGACGGCAGTGGATGAATGACAAGTGGGCTTCGATTATGTGAGGCTTTTCTTCCAGGAAGCGGCTCATTCAACAAAATGGAGTCTTTTGTCACACGAGCAACTCTTTCATGTAATGCAGCACGTACCCGGTCTACGTGCTTGGCCACTTGTAGCTTCCCGCTGGGACAAAGACAAGCTCCGAGCTAACCGTTTTGTTTTTCTGTCAAGACAAAATGCCACTTTGGAGTCCGAAGACCAGAATCGAGGCGGGCGACTCGAGCTAGCTAGCTAACTAGCTAGCTAACTGGCGCCAACGTGAGGGCCAGGCAAAGTGCGTACACACAGATGCCAGAAAAGTCAAACGGCCATGAGTTTCATAGGTGAGCGATCGGACGTGCTGGCATCGATTGGCTTAGCCTGTGGCAAGCCGCACACCAATGAACGCAATTGGCATTTTACAGACTATTTCCCATGATAGTAAGAGAAAAGGGCATTCCTTGTTCTCTCCATAAGGAACACTTAATCGTGGTTCTAACAACAGCACGATTCTCTTTTTCGAGACAACCCCAGTGGAGACCTGTATCCAGGTTCTAATGGAGCAGGCTGATTTGTTTGTTAATACAATTATTATTCTCATGAAATATTTAAAAAGTGTCCGTTGCGTTCATTTAGCACACACACAAGCTCTCTATATCAAGCGCTCAATTCCCAGAATGCCCAGAATTCCGAGACCACACCCTTCGCCAGATGGAAACACCGAGCCTCACACTGTTAACACACCAGTCAGAATGGGTAACTAAATAGAGCCTAGAGGCATGCCAATGTGGCAGTTTACTTTATTATTATATTATAACAGTCCCTCGTTTACCACAGTTAATTAGTTCCAGGCCCAACCGTGATAAGTGAATTTCCACAAGTCGGATTCTTTATTTATGAATGTGTAAATCGTTGCTAGAGCATATAAAACCTGTCAGCAACCTTCTAAATATTTTTTTTCATTATAAAAGCCCTCTACACATGAAATAACACCCCTATAGTCACTTCTACACTCGTATTACTCAATAAAGTAGACTTAAGAAGAGAAAATAAGACATACTGTATAAGACATACAGTGGTGTGCCCCCTTGCTGACTTCTTTTTTTTGTGGCATGTTTGTCACACGTAAATGTTTCAGATCATCAAACAATTTTCTACATTTTCTAACGCTTGGGACCCCAGAGAACCACAGTGAAAGCCATTAACCACCAATGGCATAAACATGGAACAGTGGTGAACCTTTCCAGAAGGGGCCAGCCAATGAAAATTACTTCAAGAGTCAGCAACGACTCACCCTAGAGGTCACAAACAAAACAGAAACATCTGGCATAAAAGTAACGCCGCACTTCAGGAAAAGACAACACACCAGCAGTAAAATATGGTGGTGGTAGTGTGATGGTCTGGGGTTGTTTTGTTGCTCCAGGGCCTGGAAAAGTTGCTGTGATTAAAGGAACCGTCGAAAAATCCTGAAGGATAATGTCCGGCCATCTGTTGGTGACCTCAAGCTGAAACCAACTTATTACACACCAGCAAGTCCACGTGTGAATGCCTGAAGAAAAACAAAATGAAGACTTTGAAGTGGCCTAGTCAAAGTCCTGGCCTGAATCCTATTGAGATGCTGTGGCATGACCTAAAAGGGGGCTCATGTTGGAAAATACTCCAATGTGGCTGAATGACAACAATTCTGCAAAGATGAGTGGGCCAAAATCCCTCTACAGCGCTGGAAGAGACTCATTGCAATTGAGATCATTCAAACCCGCAGTGATCAAGTCTGGTGCTTGTGTGTCTCACCAAGCTTTATTATTATGATTATAGTTCAAGTCATCATTAAGGGCCCAAATGATAGGCATTCATTCCCCTGAAGAGTGGATGCAACCACGGAAAGCCATTACCTTCCATGATTGGTATTCGCGAGTGAAATATTGAGCAGCAGTGCAATGAAATTTGTTTACTCATATAATCTATATAAGATTACCAAACACAAAGTCCATTCATGTTAAAGCTGCCGTGTTTGGTTAGCCATCATGTCAAAAGTCACTGCCATAATAATGATCCTGTTTCTACCATCATTTCACACTTTGTACGATCCACAAACACCAAAACGTAGAATAACATGAGCGTTTCAATGCTATTAGCAAACACGGTTGATGCTGTGCGTCGTCTCACGTGCCAATCGTTGCAGGATGTAGCACAGAAACACCAAACGCTAGCAACTCCGAGTGCAACCCAAAATGGAGCCAAAGAAAGTCGCAAAAGCCGTCATTTTGACAAAGAAGGTGAGACACACTCGGGGCAATTTACTGAGGTGGATCTTGCAGATCTTTGGCAACAACGGCAGAAAATAACTGAGAACCATTTCATTAATTGAAGAAGTGACTGTTAAAAAGGTACAGCGTGGCAGTCTGATCGACACAGACACCACCTTTGTGTTTTGCTATGAGTTATTTCTTGAATGTAATGGTGTCCCTCACCTTCTTGATCAAAATGCTGCCCCTTGCAAGTTTTCTTCGGCTCCATTTTGGGTTATTTTGCAAACAAGATCAAAACAAAAGCAGAGACTTGAGGTGGTAAGCACTATTGAATTCAAGACATAACCGATGGCAAAACAGGAAGGTGGTGTCTGTGCTGACATTGCCGCCATTGTCACGCTTCATTTTTAATTGTTTCATTGTTTTTTCAATTGTAAAACTATATAAACATGTTAATGTGTGAATATTCTGGGCTTTCTGGAACAGGCTAAGTGACATTGAAACATTTATTTGGTTGTAGCCCGTTTTGGTTAGAGGCCTTCTGTAATCGATTATTGACGCTAACCAAGGTTCCACTGAATTATTATTGTGTTTAAATTTATTTTTCCAGCAGCTCTGCAAAAATGTCCTAATAAACTTCAGGAGAGATAAGAAGACCGAATAAAACATAACAATTCAAATATGTAGTTCAATAATACATAATTACATAAAAACGTACAGTCCTGTGTGTGTTTTTATCGCGCCCCCATGTTGTGTTGAAAAGCCGCGCGGCACGGTGGGAAGGAATGATCTTGTCAGTCTTTCAGTTGAGCAGGACAGTGATAGTAATCTGCCAGTGAAACTGCTCCTCCGCTGGGAGACGACGATTTAGTTTTTTTTATTGCCTTTTTAACAACGTAAATACCATGAATGCATTTTCAATTGTTTTCTTTGTTACATAAAATAGGACCAGCGTGACGAGACTAAGTCACAGAAAAAAAGTGCTGACTAGGCATTGAGGGTTTAGTCAGTGGATGTAATCCACCCTTTTTTTTTTGTTCTGGACATTAATAGATAGAATCAGTGAGGCAGATTCTGTGGCAAATTGACATAATAACAAATCCGGTTAGTTGAATACTTTGAAGGGGGGTCACTTTTTACTCAACACATTCACTGAAAATCCCGAGTATTTCAAAGTCATCAACCTAAAGTCCAAGTCAAGTCCCAATTTTCAAGTTGAGTTGCAAGTCTTTGAAGATATTGTCAAGCCCTCCTCTCCTCTGCTTTTCTCTTCTTGTCTATCCCCTCCCGCTCCGGTCCCGCCGCCCCAAATTTGCAAAAAACTAAGTACGTAATAAAATCTATGTGACAGGGGACAATATCTTATATATAGTATCGTATACCCTGGCAGAGCAAATATGTTTAGCATGTGAGGGCATCTAAATCATACATACCATCTGCCCTGATGGCTGGACAGGACAAAAAAAAGCCTTTTTTCAAGCAAAGCATGAATGGAGGACTTAAGTCCTGAGGCGGTCCTCCGAGGGCGTGTCCCACTTGGACATATGAGCTGCCATCCGCCGCCACAGCCTTTACATTAGCCACGGCAGGAAGCGTGTCATAAATCCTACATTCATTCACCAGCTCGTGTGGCAGACAGCATTAGCGTGTTGAAGGCGGGGAGTGTGTGTGGGGGGCGGGGGGGTGTCTATGCTTACAAGCTGCTCTGACCTTGAAAAGAAGCAGCGCCAGTGAACAGGAAGTCTCCCAGTATCCACCGCTTCAGTCGGTGTCATGCATTATTGATTTTCCTATGACGAATATTCCACGCTGCCGCCTAAGCAGACGTGCAGAGTAACCTCCTCGCCGTCCCCTACCAAGCCCGGCTTATGTGCGAGTCGCAACCGTTCGGCCGCTTACAGTATGGCGGGAACGCACCTCGAGCGGGGCAATATTTCTGAGGCGTAGGCATGCACCTACGTGCTGCAAGTCACAACGTGTCCGCTTCTCAGGCAAAGTCCTGATAGCTGATACTTCCTGCCACAGTCCCAACAGTCACACAAAGGCACAACAAGTGGACGCAAATCATCCAAAATCAATCCAAGATTCTTGTGTGATGATGTGAGCGTGATCCGCAGACACTGGGGGGCATTGGGATACTCAAATGATACTGGTAGTTCACTAAAATATGCTTTATCATTTAACCAATTCCCATTAATCTCAGGCTGAGCAGTCGCTAGGACCTGAACGGACCAAACCAATAGGAACTAAACACAGATAGTGCTTTGGTTTGACAAAAATGGCCGTCACCGTATTCCAAAGTCAAAGCTGGATATCTTGGTTTGCCAAAAACACAAACATAACATGTCTGCTTTCACCTATAACCAGAAAAATTCCTAGGAAATTCACATTTGAGAGGCAAATGTCATGAAAGAATCCAGACTAGGAAGTTTGGATATACCGTATTGCTGTTGAGTGTATTTTATTGATTGTGTTTAATGGGTATTGATTATATTTAGTGGTTTTAAGCTACCTGCACAGGGACTGCAGATGGAAAGTCTAAATCTGGTGTAAACCGTCTCTTCTTTTTGCAAAGATGAACGCGTTTGCACAAATTAATTAAACATTAGACTAAATCAAATAGCTGTCGATTAATTGGATAGTCAATTAATTCTCAATTCAGTGATTAATCCATCCTCTGTATGACTAGAACATTGTTATGCTACCAAATAGCAAAACAATAATAGTGATAACCAAAGAAGCACATTCAAAAACGGCCACAAAGATGATTCCAAAACCCGAACCTGAGGTCAAATGCTGAAGTTTAAAAAAAAATGTACCTTTCAAGCCCAGAACTTGGGCATTTGGGTTTGACATGCCCAATTTTGAGAAACTTCTTTGGCTTTTTGGCAACGAACGTTGAAAAGCTGGCAGTCTCTCAGACATTGAGCGCCCCGAGGTGGCTCAGTTTGATGACAAATTTTGCTAAAAGATGTTTGGTCACCCAGGGCTGGCCAGAGAAAGGAACGAGTGTGATTACCCAATCACAGCATTTTTGGAAGGTACTTACCGATTGTTGGGATGACAATGTCGTTCACTTCCTGCGTCGTCAGGGGCACGGGGGTCTGCTTTGGAATGGTGGGCAGCTCGGCGCGGGGTTTGGAGGTGCCAGAGGGTTCTGATAGAGTCCTTTGAGGAGGCACGTAAGAACCTGGTGTAGTCGTGTCCTGCGTGAAAAGCTCGGGATGCTGCGAGCTTCTGGGATTAGCAGCAGTGCTCAGAGAGATGGGGGCGGAGGAGGAATGAGGAAAGGACACACTTACTCCCAGTGTGGGGTCCACTGATATGATTATCGGGTCCTGTCCGATGCGTTTAGGGTCTAAATGAGTGGGCGCTTCGTACTCAAAGATCTTATCCGCAAAGACCCATTTGAGTCCAGCTGTGCACAGAGCTAAACTAAGCAAGCAGGCTAGGATGGGCAGGATGCAGATTTTCTCAGAGTGCAGGCAATTGTTCACGTGTTCCATCTGGATGCACACGCAGCAGGTCCCGGGCAAAGCCACAAGTCCCACAGCGCCGGGATGCTCGCCATCACCGCCACCATCGTCACCACCTGCTGTCGTTACCTCCGCAACCTCTTCCTCGTTCTCTCCGGCCGCCTCTGGTTTCTCCTGTGGGACGTCTCCGGTGTCGACGGCAGAGCCAGGAGGCCCGGCAGAGAGATCCTCCGTTCCCTCCGTCATCCTGTCTTCCCGAACTGCTGGATGCAGGGTCTCGCGAAGGCTATGAACTCAGAGCATCACACAGCGGCTGTCCGCCACCGGTTGATTCTAGGATGTCGTCCATGACGAGGAGAGGCGGGACGGCAGAGGAAAGGGATTCTGACCTTGTCTGGACGTGCGTAGGCAGCGCCTCAGTGGAGACCCACGAATTGTCTACAAATGGAACGTTGAGATGCGCTGGCGGTAAGAAGATTGATGAGATGTTCTGCAAAGGAGTGGCAGGACAATAGGAGCTCACTCACCTGAGCACTCGGACGGAGGAGACGGAGTGGCGGCGGGCCGGTTGCGGCTGCAGTGGCTGATGTGCGCGGGGCAGGAGGAGCGGGGGGGACATGCTGCCTCGCGGGGAGATCCACGCGGCGGAACGGCTGAATCACGAGGGAGCGGCAGGTGCCCTCGCTCTCCGACAGATGACTCAGGGAAAGAAGAAATAGGACGAGAGTGAGAGGGGCGGGGGGTTGCAGCAAAGGAGATGGGTTACGCCCCTTTTTCTGTCTTTCACCCCTCCTCTCTCACTCTTCCTCCGCGTGCTCCGGGCCTCCTCCCTCCCTCACTCCTCCTCCTCTTCCTCCCTGCTGCTTCCTTCAAGCTCTGGCGCAGGCCGAGCTGAGCGCTTCCTTCATCCAATTAGAGCCCCTGTCAACCAATCCCGGGATAGCAGAGCCCGGCGGTCGCCCCCACCCCCGCAACACTCCGTATTGATTATGCTAACAACTCCGCGGCCATGGAACCCATCCCAAAAGAACAGAGACACTTTTCCAAGTGGCCGAGTAAATGTTGCTCTGCTGTAATTGTGCGCCGTCAACAACAAAGCGCAGACAAGCATTACCAGCCTGACAAGCCTGCAGTCTCCCCAAACGCAGCAGGTAATCGGCCAAAGACGCCTGCGGGGCGAAAGGTCGGGTCACCCCCGCATCAAGGGTGACCCCGCCGCGACCTTTTCCGATCCTCGGCCAGGATGAATCCCAGTAAAAGCAGTAATCCCGGTAAAAGCAGTAATCCTGGTAATTGTATCTGCGGGAGAGGACTTCCCGTCAGGAGGATGAATTAGGGAGCCTCGTATTGATTATCGTCTCGTCTTTTCATTCTCTCGGAGACGCGCTTTGAGTTTTGCACAAAAAAAGGTCACGCCAAACTACTCTTAAAGGGATCAAATGTGCATTTACACCTAGTCCTGTTTTTCCACGTCTAAATCAGTGCGCCCCAAACTTTTTACAGCGGTTCCACATGAGCACTCGTGACCGGGTGAGCTAATCATCCGCCATATCTTCTATGTTCTTCTGTTGGAATGCCTCCAATTTGTTTCTGTCCACTCATGATACGGTTTCAGTCCGTATATTCCTTTCATACCAAAATGAAGGGGAAAGCGTTACAATGATACCCAAAGTTTCGGGGGGTGGGGGCACCTCGACTACCCGGCTTTCAAGCCTCAAACCGGGGCTGTGTAAGTGTGCAGACAGCCTCATGCATGGAGCTTTTTTTGGGGGTAGTAAATTCTTTGACTTCAGTGGTTAAACGGCAAACACGTTACCAGTAGGTGCAGTAGATTCTCCGTTTTTTATCTGTGTGGCATGGACTCAACCAACTTGTGGCACCTTTCAGCTGTTATTCCACAATTCATTAACGTTTCTTGGTTTTGCTTCACAAGCAGCAGTTTTGATGTCGTCACACAAGTTCTCCGTTGGATTAAGGTCCGGGCCTTGGGCTGGCCCCTCCATAACATTCATTTTGTTGGTTTGGAACCAAGATTTTGCTGGTTTACTGGTGCGTTTGGGGTGACTTTTTTGTTGAAACAGCCATTTCAAGGGCATGACCTCTTCAAGTATTTGGACATATGCAAACTTATCCATGATCCCTGCTATGGGATAAATAGGCCCAACACCGTAGTCGGAGAAACATGCCCATGTCATGATGCTTCACTGTCTTCACTGTGTACTGTGGCTTCAATTCACAGTACTTACAGGTAACTCCAGACTGTCTCTGATCATCCTGGAGCTGATCATTGGCTGAGCCTTTGCCATTCTGGTTATTCTTCCATCCATTTTGATAGTTGTCTTCCGTTTTCTGGTTTTGCTCTCTATTTTAAGGCATTGGAGATCATTTTAGCTGAACAGCCAAAAACTTTTGAACCTCTTCATAAGTTTTCCCCTTTCCAATCAACGTTTTAACCAAAGTTTGCTGTTCTTCTGAACAATGTCTTTCTAAAGACATCTTTCTAAGAACAATGTCTATTTGTTATCCACAACCCCGTGGATAATAAATAAAAATGTATATTTTGGAGGACCGTTGGTAAGCAGAGTTGTTTTTTAATGGAAATAGAAATCATCAATTGCTGTTTTTTTTGGTAATATAAAAAAATAAGTCATCAATTGCTGTATAGTAAAGACAAGGCATTATTTATTATTAAAAATTCAGTGCGCATTTATAGAAAAAACAAGAAATATATATGTTTATTAGTTGACTAGGAGTGTGCGATGTTGCTGCATGGCCTCCAACAACAACTATTATGATTTATGTCTGTCTGGGACATCATCTGCCGTGTCTGTGAGGCTTTACGTCCAGTACATCATCCATCATGTTTGCAAAGGGGACTGAATATCAATATGCTGCCAAGACTTTAAGCATTCTATAAACGCATGCATAACTACCAAATAAAAAGAATATAAATAATCGTGAACCCTCCAATTGAGATATAAACAGAATATAATAATGGCAAATTAACACAAAACACAGAGCATTAGGGCCACATAAAAAAGAAATCTGAGATTTGGAGATTGAAAGTCGTCATTTTAGGCAAAAAAAAGCTGCCTCCTGTCTTCATAGCTGTCTCAGGGAATGCCTGTTACGACGGAGTATCAAAAAATAATAGAAGAAGAATCGAGAATAAAGTCGTGAATTTACGCGCAAAAAGTTTCTTGAAAAATTTTAACTTTTAATCTCAATTTTTTTTTTATTTTGCCTTAATACTTTCTCGTACCAAACAACATCTTAATGATCAAATCTATATATGGAGGCGATTTCTTTTAAAAAGAACCAAAAGGGCTGTACAATCGGCCTAACTAGCCAGCAATAATCAATAATTATTGCTTATTTTAGTTTCTCTCTGCGCTGGAGATAAAGCTGCGGACCGATGCTTGCTCTTCTCTTTCCAGTAACCATCCGTTTGATGGTTTTATGTTATAAAGCTTGACTGTCACTTGTTTGAATTTTAGGAGAATGCCAACCTGCAATTTGGACTCATTGTGTGGTTATGACTAAAGACGTGTGTGTGTGTGTGTGTGTGTGTGTGTGTGTTGAGGGGAGAGCGCCCGAGCAGAAAGGGAGTGGAATCAACAGACTGAAGGGTTTGCGCCATTTATGCAGTACCAAACCAAGGCGGACAGCACCATTCATTTGGGGATAATCCCAAGAACGTGCATTGGTCACTGGTATGTCGGGTTTCACGTGACGGCACCTCTGGGTCTTGTCGTCACAGACTCGAGCAGATGAGGGAAGGTCTGGTAAGGTCTCTACAGGGGTTCTGGAAGGTCCACGGGTTGGTGAATCTGAGCTTCCGGAAAATCAGTGTGTTTTTTCTCCTGGTCGTAGAACTGTACATCCTGGGCTGGGTCCATGAGGACGCATGAGAGTTTACCCAACTGGGCTGTATGTGTTTTGCAGACTTGGAGCAGGCATTAAACCGCATTTCTCGAGGAACCCTGTGGGGAGTACTCCGGGAATATGTTGTACTGCACTACCAAATTAGGGCAGTTTGCTTGGTGACTTCTTTCCAATAGGTGTTTGTCACGGATTCTGTCTAGAGCCTTTGTGAACAGAATTTCTAGGTGCAGCCAAGGTGTTGAGGGGAACATGTTGGGTGGCTGCAGGATTGGGTCTCTGCTTTTTGCAGATGATGCGGCCATGCTGGCTTCATCGGGCCAGGATCTTCAGCTCTCACTAAATTGGTTGGCATCCAAGTGTGAAGCGGCTGGGATGAGAATCAGTATCTCCCAGTATGAGTGCATGGTTCTCGCCCTGAAAAGGGTGAAGTGCCATCTCCAGGTTGGGAATGAGATCCTGCGCCAAGTGGTACCTTATGGTCTTGTTCACGAGAGAAGGAAGGATAAAAGTTCTAAGTATGCAGTGATACAGACACTGCATTGGTCGAGAGCCAAAAGGAAAATCTCTCAGTTTACTGGTCGATCTACGTTCCTACCCTCACCTACGGTCATGAACTTTGGCCAGTAACAGAAAGGAGATGATCATGGGTACGAGCGGTCGAAATGGGCTTTCTTCTGTACGTAGAGTGGCTGGGTTCTCCCTAATCCAGGGAAAACTCGGAGTAAATCCATTGCTTTTCTCAGAGAAGCATCTGGTTAGAATGCCCCCCAGATGCGTTCAGGGCACATCCGATCGGTAGGAGGCCTCGAGGGAAAACCCTGACCAAAGCAGCTTGGGAAAGGGAAGCCTGGGCTTTTAATCTTGGGCTGACCCAAACTCGAACAAGCGGACGAAGATGGATGGACGAAAGAAAAACTCCACTTATTGGAATCTGATCATATTTATTGTCATTCCTTTTCCATAAATTAACGAGCACAAAATAAAGTATAGTTAGCATCAAGTAAATCAACATGCTTTTGAAGAAAGATTGTGACAAAGTTTATTCAAAAACATAATTTTTTCCCCAAAGCGTTCAAACAGTTTAGTTGGTAAAAAGTCATCAGTGAAAACAACGTCTACAAAGATGATTGACACATTGATTTCATGGAAAGACGTTTTGGAAATGTTGAAATACACATCCCTTACTAAAAATCCCTTATATATCCCTTATGTTCCCTCGAGACTCCCAACGTAGAACACCAAGTTCCTCAGACTAGTTTGGGCAGGAATAATCAAACATCTTAAGTTACCTGCAAGTAAGATTTCATCACCAAAATCTTGCTGGCTGGCGACAGAACACGACTGCCGATAACAGAATGAAGTCATTGGATTCCATCCGGATGTTGCAATTGATTACCCGATGGGTATGAATCATCGCACTCTTCACACGCCTCCATCCGTCACAAACCTCCGACTACATGAAGAACTGAGCCAGCAAGTTGGCCAAACCCAAGAGGATCAGACAACTGTGGAAAAGCGCCGACGGCCAGCGGAGGGTGCCCTGTCTCCTCAGGGAGATCATGTGGACCAACGAGGGGAAGACAAACACTAAAGCCAAGCCGCAGGTTGCTCCAGAAAAGCTGAAAAGGTCCAACAGAGGTACCATAAGAACACAAGTACGGAGCTGGGAAGATGGAACATTTGGGACAAGCATTTTAAGATGAAATAAATTCAAACCTACCGAATAATGGATCCAATATTGGGATAGAACTTTGCCATCAGGACGCCAGCGCCAACAATAATGCTGTTCAGGGCCAGGACATGAAAGAAACTGGAGACGAATGGAAAAGCTTTATTCTCAAGCAAACGGATGCTCGGACATTCGCAGCTGGGATGCAACTAACAAATGTTTTCTTAGTCGATGAATCCGAGGTTTGGCGTTTCAACGAATGGATTAACCCCTGGACCAGGGGTATCAAACTCACACGGGGAGGCCATTGTCTTTTGCAAAAGAGGTCAGAGATCATACAGGAGCATACGGCGTGCATGGCGGTCTGCAGATGTCTGGCCAAGAGGGCCTTTCGGACGGCAACTCTTATACTCGATTGGATGCAAATGAATTACATTGTGAAAGCAATGATCCATTCTTGGTGCCAGTTCGTCTGCGGGAAAGCTTTCTACCAAAAGGTAACACTTGGGTGTCAACAGATGTTTCAGGACCCCCTGCTGGTACTTCCTGGAGAGGTAGCATGGGAAAGAGCCTGATAAAGCAATGGTCTTCTGGCTGATCCAAATGTCATTCCGTTTGGACAGAACTTACATCAAAGAATGACTTCCTGACTAAAGGAACAGGAGACTTTTCTTGATGCCATCTTGTCTAGTCTGTGATATAACACCCATGCTGAGCTAAAACGCGATCCAGGTAGTCCTCAGATACAAGAACTGAAGCTCTGTAAAAAGTCATTGATGTCATAAGATAGTGTTACCCAAGTCTGCAAATGAATAATTGGATTTTTCCCATCACACCATTCGTGGCATTTAGCCTTTTCCATCAGTCGGACATCCTCTTAAAACAGCCAATTCCGACACGGGAAGAACCGTTACCTGGGGTAATGATTGCCAAAGATCTGGCCCATCATCTGGACTCGCACCAAATATCCCAGCAAGGGGTAGACTGTGATCATTTGGAACAACAGGAAGGTCCGAGCCACAAATACCATCACGTCGTCGCTGGGGAAATTATCCAAGAAGTTCTTTCGAGCAAAAGACAGCAATGGAATGTTCAGTTTCGAATACCCATAAAAAATAGCGCATTTCATCCGTCTTACTGGTTCAATGCAGTCTTTGTCCAGAGGAGGAGCTGGAAAGGCAGCGAAGATCAGCAATCCCACGTAAAGATAGGTCACCCCGACCAAGAGATAAGCCACAGACAGGTCCCGTACCTGAAAGTACCATAACTCAGTCACAAATTGTGCCTTCAGAGGTGAGGTGAGTATCAGAGGCTTGTAATCAGTCAGTGTAGCTCCGGTGTTATTTGGAGGCCCGCTCTTTCCTGTGTCTGAATAACCCTGTCATCATCACTGACAATGACTCACTGAGCAAAGGCAGTCACCGTGCATGACAGGCTCACATTGTTCTCTTGGTGCTTGTTGTTCTTCATAAGGGTGATGACACAGTTGTGAATGAAGAAGGCCAGCGTGAGGACGCCCGTCAACTGGGGGAAGAGCAGCCGGAACTCTGGAAGAAAAAAAGGCCACACCGACATCATGCATCGCTCAACTACTAGTATCTTCTCCACGCCTTCAGTGGAAAGGATCTGTCCGGTGTGGGAGCATCTCATTATGCATACATTACATTTTGGTCAACCAAGACTATGAAGGTCAGTGTTGGTGTTCTACCAAGATTACTACTACCGTACACCCAAAGGAAAACTTCACTCAGACGCCAATGATGGACTATTCCAGCGAGGAGATCTCTCCCGGATAAAAAATGTCAAAGCAGACTGGTGTTTCAAGCCCTTCTGAGGAAGCATTGAAGAGGATCGTAGACGGTTCAATGGTTGGCCAAGGAAACTTATCAGTTCCCTTTAAAATCCCTGGCACCAGTTCAGAACTGGCCAAAACCAGTGAGACCCGGGCATGGCCATTGACTGTCCGGAGAAGTCTGGTCAGAAGCGGTCGTCAAGGACGAGTTGCAGTCAAGAACCCATTCCTCCGACATGAAAACAAAACCAAGCGACTCAGCATAGGATGTGGTGAGCAGGAAAATGGGATAAGGGGCTTTGGACTGACGAGTGAAAATCTGAAATGTTTGGCTGTAGCAGAAGGCAGTCCAAATATCCATCGGGCAATACAGTCAGGGAGGCGTATGACTGGCCCCAAAGTTATTCAGCAGCAGGACAATGACCTCAAACATACAGCCAAGGTCATTGGAAACTATGGTTAGCGTAAAGACGGACAACAAGTCCTAAAAGCGATGGCATGTCCCCCAAAGAAGATCTTAGCGTGTCTGGGATTACAAACAGGCTGAATAAAAGAGAGTTCACTCTGTGCATCTGTCTCAACACCAGGGTTCTATAGTGGAATGAATATGGTGAGTGAAACGACATGGGCGGGGCGCTGCGGAACTCTGTGTGCACTGGCTCGCTGTGGTAGGCCGAGAACTACTGAGTGTCACAGGCGCTGACTGGGAGACAGGGGTCGGCAACCTTTAGCGTCAAAAGCGCCATTTGGCCCGTTTTCCACCAAATGAAAACCCACTTGGAGCCACAAAACCTTTTTGACCACTAAACTGAAGGTAGCGCTATTATATAGTGCCCTTACAAATACTGTCAGGTTCCTTTTCTGTCTTCCTGTTGCTGTTCTTAAGGCCTCCCTAGCGACTTGGGAGTCAAACTCCTTGTTTGGGTACGCATACATGGCCAATACAGCTCATCAGATGGGACGGCGTAGTCGCGTAAACCAGCATAAACATTTATTTGTTCAATTTTGTTCTTTTAAACCACCACTGTTGTCTGGGGACCCCAAGCAGCGGGGGGCCGCGGCCAGGTACTGGTGCTTGGGCGGGGCCGAATCGGGCAATGCAATGATTTTTAAAAAGATCTGTTTTTAAAAGTACACCCAATACATAATAATAATATACAGTTAAAAGTCCCATTGTTTTTGCATGTTTGTCCTTTCCTTTCATTATGTTTACGGTTTATTCCCACTTTGTTCGGGGGTCCTTGTACGCTCCGAGACAAAGTAATGTAAAAAAACCAGTCAGCGGACCCAATAAATAATAATGTTCAAAAAGACAAACGTAAAAGAAGGATTACCTGGAACATAGTACTCGCTTGCGTCAAACCAGCTGAAGTCCAGATGAAAGCCAAGGCGGACAGCTTTGATGGTGACCAGAACCAGCAGGTAGATGACGGATATGGTGCCTGGGCAATCAGCGATACAGCATTCATGCATGAACGATATGTAGAATAACACAATATCTCATGCTTAACCCGGCTTTTTACTGGAAAGTTAAAAACATTGTGAACTCACCCAAGAATGTGAACCTTGCAAAGAAGGAGGCTGACCGGAAACAAAGCAGTGGCAGCAGTAGAAGGATGAGATAGAGCGGGATGGTGTTGGTTTTGCTCCACCAGTGCTCAAAGGGGCCGACACCAGCGGTATCGTGGCCAGGGCTGCTGAGGTAAAGAGCGCTGATGCTCTTGTTCCGTTCAGAGTCCGTGTTTGGGTATGGACAAATTACTGGGGGCAGAATTAAGCAAAGCATCGGAGCGCTGGTCAAACCTTTGGACACATGGGGGCACTGTTGAGAGCCTTCCCCCCCATCTTAATTCCTTACAATTCCCTACAAATTAAATGATTCCTTATTCACGTGACCACCAGCACATGCCATCGATATTCTGTTTGGAAACATAACTTTACTGTAAGATATAACATTGGATCTATAATAACAGTACTACTACAACTAAGCATAAACAGTAAGAAGATAAGTCTGTATGAATGGACGTCATATTTTAGCAAGTAAAGTGCAAACATTGACCTCGCTGCTTGTATTGCTATTCATCTATTAACACCGACCATAACATTTTTATCCAACACGCGCTTTTTAGGATGATGCATTACCAGTCAAAGCTTCGGACACAGCTCACTTGTAGCACATGACTGGTAGAGTACACTTGATCATAATTTATTTACATCTTTTGCGATAACTATTGTAAACATCGCTAGAGTAAGGCCCGAAAGAATTTAGGGCTTTGTTTTAATCACTTTTGTCTTTACAGTATACAGTAATCCCTAACCACTTCAATCTTGTCATGGTTTGTAAAAAATATATGAATGACTTATGGATGTAAATACGCAAAATTGCACATGCTTTTTAAAATACAGACATAAGATATTCCAAAGATACATTCAAAAACATTACGTTGACATGTAGTATTCCACACTGGTCACTAGGTGTCAGTAATGTTACTGTTGATGTTCAGTCAGACACACAAGCACCACGCTTGATAGCCAGAACAACAGGCACAATAATTCCAATAATCCCCGACGTCACTTTTTGTCCACCCTACACTCAGCTCCCCCAGAACCGGAGCACATTTACATTTAAGTCTTATTTATGTCCTAAATGGCTTACTTTCTCCTCTTATGGCTACTATATAGGGTAATACAAACGTACAAGAGATTGTAGGGTTGCTATTTCATGTCCAGAGGGCTCTAACAATGTTTTTTTAATGGATTTAGAAGGTTGTAAACAGGTTTTCTATGCTCCAACCATAAACTTTATAAAATTCTACTTTGCAGAAATTCACTTCGCACGATAGGGTCTGGAACCAGATAAGTGATAAACGAGGGACTACCGTACAGGCCGTCACACCCCCAAGAGGAGTGAAAGCTGGTGAGATGGACGGCGTCTGTCTGACTTACCTTTATCTGTGCCATTGGTTCCGAACTGGGGATACGTCACGTTAACATGATGAGCATAGTCTGCAAACCAAAGAGGTCAGAGTAAAAATAGAATTACATTTCAAGTAATTGGCTTTACGAAGACGAAACGAACAAAACAATTCAACAGTCTCCCCCTGTATCTAAAATGTTCATCTGCTTTGACAAAAGTGTTGTGTCTTACTGTAAATAAATTGCCCCGTGTTGTAGAGGAAGTTGGACATGAGGACCCAATAAACCACCATGGCTCCGATAAGAGACACCATGGAGAAGACCAGGCTGGACCACTGGCCAAACTTGCCAAAGTAGTAGCGACAAACGTCAGGAAATTCCCAGTCAGACGTGTCCACGTAAGCTGCACAGGACAACAACACAGAGGCGGTGGGAACGCTGCAAAGGGCAAAATAACACACGGACAGGCCCGTCTAGCATCTGACACCGGAATGACTCACACAAGGCTTGGGAGAATGGGTCGGGGTCACATGACACCAAAATGGCACAAGAAAACTTTTGAGTATTTTCGTGCGTATATTAGTAGATCAACTCTGAAGCTGCAGCAATTAATCAAAGAATTAATTAATTAATTAATCATAATCTATATTGGTACCAAAATTTATCACTTTTTCATTTAAAAAACTTAAATATCCTCTGAATTCAGCCGCTCAAATGTGACTATTTTTGAATTTCCAAAAAAAAAACTGGTTGGAGTGTCTCGGTCCTCCATGGCGCGAGTTAACCAATTAACCTAACCGAATAATTACTCGATTAATCCAAACAACAAGCGTCAGATTCGTTGGCGAAGAAAATATTTGAAAATTAAATTAAATTAAATAATAACTTTCATTAAAAATGGAATTGCTGTAGCTGAACTGAACCGTCAAAATATCCTGGAAATGTGCTGACATCTATTCGCTGACTGAGGATCGAACCAGCAACCATCATGCTGGGAGAATTTGAAATGTTGCAAAGCGCAAAAACGCAGACCGAATGCTGAAACGTACAAATAAGTACAAATAAACTGGAAAATGATCACCGAAAATATGAAATGACAGTGACTGCGGTATTTTGTGGGTCCTGGCGGATAACAACACGAGTTATCCCAAATGAGTTGAACATTTGAGCCAGTGGAGAAACGAAGGAAGCGTTAGCGGACGAACAATGAGGTGGAAGAGGTAGCCGTGCGGGGATAAATAGATGAAAAAATGGTGTACAATTTCATATTTTTATGTAATATTTTTATTTGGAATAAACAATGCCCGGCGAAGCGTATCGATAATCCGTCGTAGGGTTAAAAACTGCAATACTCTCCTAATTTTAAGATCTGCACTTTTAATATCCCTCCAGTAGGACATTGACTATATGAGAGTTTTTGCCAGAACGGTTCTCCACAGCTCAGGGACAAAAAGGCGAGGCACTGCCAACAAACACCAACGAGATGATACCATACAGGAGGCCGACAAAGGTCGGGGCACTCACGGATTGCCTTTGGTGATTTGAGGACGACGTAACAACAGTACAGCATCAGCAAGCCTGTGAAGATGAGGATGAGGATGCCCAGAGTGAACCCGGCCTGAAGGGCGAAAACAACGGTCAGACTACTAAACCTACCTTTATGTTGTGTGACTTGAAGTGCATCCCATGTCAACCTAAACACATTCTATTACATCATCTAGTGGTGTTCAAAATAACAGCAGTCCAACGTGACTAACCAGCTGAAGTACTTTTATTAGCATTTTTTTTACTATTGCTACATATGCAAACTGATCCATGATCCCTGCTATGGGATAAATAGGCCCACCATTGTAGGAGAAACATACCCATATCATGTTGCTTTCACTGCCTACTGTGGCTCGAATTCGGGGACGAACATGTCTGTGAAAAGAACAATTTTACTCTCATCGCTCTCAAAAACTGTTCCCCCATTTCTCTTTAGGCCGGTTGATGTGCTCTTTGGCAAATTGTAACCTCTTCTGGGCATGCTTTTTTTTTTTCTAACAGAGGGACTTTGCGGCGCATTCTTGTAAATAGATTAGCTTTACACAGACGTCTGCTAACTGTCACAGTACTTACAGGTAACTCCAGACTGTGTTTGATCATCCTGGAGTGGATCCTTGGCTGAGCTTTTGCCATTCTGGGTATTCTTCCATCCATTTTGAAAGTTGTCTTCTGTTTTCTGCCACCTGCCTCTGGTTTTGTTTGGTTTTGGAGATCGTTGTAGCTGAACAGCCAAAACTTTTTTGCAGCTCTTCATATGTTTTCCCCCCTCCAATCAAATTTTCAAAGTACGCAGTCCTTCTGATCAACGTCTTGAATGACCCATTTTCCTCGGGCTTTCAAAGAGAAATGCTGGTTTCCTCCTTAACTCGGGGTCACCTGATTCACACCTGAACCCTGATTAAATGCCACACTGCTAATTTCTGAACACACCCCTTTCAACTCATTGCCCAACTGCACCACCTTAAGAGCGTGCATATCATGAATGCTGGGTCTGGTTCTCTGAGAATCTACTGCACCTACTGGTAACTTGTTTGCCATGTCGCAATAAAAAACCACTAATGACACTACTTGATCCGGTTAGTCGCAGTGGACTGCTAATACTTTGAACACGACTGCATTGGTGATGTTTCAAGTATGTCAGATATTCCTGGCACCTGCTTTATGCCCCAAGGTATGCTGAGTATGGACGTGCCCATCATTGTGTTCCATATTGCAAATCTGCAAGACAAGCAAAACAAAGACACTGGCGATAAGATTGGAGCGACCGAGTTAAACATGCCGAGAGCGCTTACATGGTGATGATGCTGGGGTTTTTGCTCAGCTGGTCGCTGCCCGTCACCTTAAAAGCTGACCCCAGGGGGCTGTAGACGTAAATCTCCTCTGCCCGGGGGACCACATGGTCAGGCGGGCTCTGGAGATGACAGCAGTCGACATACTGTACATGAACATGCAACGGTGATACAACCATGTGCAGCTCCATACTGTACACGCGACGCCATTACCAGCAGCCTGTCAGAAGAGCCCGTGAGTTTGCTGTAGTAATGCACTCGGCTGTTGAGGACAGCGGCCTCAGCTGACACCCTCTCCTGCGGGTCATCGTCCACAATATTCCTGGGCTCCACGTGGAAAGGCCTGCAATCACGACGGCGGAGGCCGGTGAGTCCGGTTAATCAACTACCTCAGCCAGGCAGTTGATTGTGTGTTCAAAAAAACAATAACAATAACAATAACAATAGGGTTAGGGTCTTCAATTAATTCCAGGCGGGGTGCAAATCCAAAATTTGGTCCCGTATTTCCTGCGTCCCACACTTACTGTGGTTTCAGATTTTTGCGGACAATTTTCCCCAGTGAAAATGAACGGACAAGTCATTTGGCGCGACAATCAAACTCAGCAGGGTCTGGTACAAAAAGCTACAGACTTCTACCGAACTCGATCAGTGCGACGGATTCCAAAGTGGGGTAGCAACTGCAAATAGCAAAACGGTAACCCAACAACACACGCGTCCTTTTCGACTGGGTGTGCGGCCATCATGTCATTGGCTCTGCAACAATTTCTCCATCCTTAGTCTCCTCTTCTCCTCCGCCTTCAGCCACGCTCATTTTCTCTCTTTTGTCGCGGTGCGCGTGACGCGCCAATGCATCATTCAAGTCGCAGGAAAAGCACGCCATCATCTCTGCTTCTTCCATTTTGAATGATCCTTTATACCGGTGTCGGTCATTTTCTTATCAGCGGAAGATTAACAGATCAAGCTGATGGTTGCTGGTTCAATCCTCAGTCTGTGAATATACTTCACCCCATTTCTAGGGCAGCGTGATTTCGACCCCCCGCCCCCCGACACGCTGCGACCCTGCAGATTAAACGACAGTGCGGCTAATTTATGGCTAAAATAATTCCAGTCCTCGTGACGCTTAGAGTGCAAAAACGGAAAGTGGCGCAGATTTGCGACAGAAGCTAATATCGGGTGTTTTGGAGTCCGCTTTGATCTGACAAATCAGAGGTAAATTTGATCTTCTGCTCGGGGTACGGTAACTGTTGAACTCCGATGAAAAAGAGCTTCTGACGTCTCACCAGAGCTTTGTTTTGAAATGATACACGTGTCCTGACACTTCTTTGTGACTTGGTGGGAGAAGATGCTCGGAATACCGCATGAGCTGGAGCGCTAGGACGCCCCTGTGAAATGCCCAACTGAATGAAAATGTCACACCGGCCGCTCTGCTGCTGTTGGAATTCACGCAGAGGTGGCACGAGAATGTCCCTAATCGCCTGTCACATTCATTGCTAGAAAGTCCAAGAGAAGAAAACCCGCTGTGACGTTTTTATTCTCTAAAAAATGCAGAGTGGTTCCTTTACCGTTGAGACGCTATACACAGATTTGGGCCAGGGAATCCTTGAATCGTGCCTATTGTACGTGTGTGTGCTTGTCTGCACATCGAACGCACGGGAAACGATGAACAACTCTACGTCTGTCTCCTTTCTTCCTCCTCACATGCACCGTGCACCCGGCACCGACGATGCATGCTGGGTATCGGAGTGTTGTGAAACACGTTGCATTCCAAACAGAAATTAAAAAAGAGGTAGCAAACGACAAAACAGGTTGCAGGGGGGGCTGGTTTAACTGAAACACGTTACAAATGGTACTCCCTGGCAGCGTAACGATAATTGGACCTGCGGCTGAAGCCAACCCACCTTTTAGCCTTGCTGTCCAGCGAGTCTGTGGAGCCTCTGTGCAGGGAGCCCTCCCCCGTTTGCCCCGAGCTCAGCAGGGGCTTGCAGTCATCCTCCATTGTATCTCTCGCACTCCGCCGGGTCCTGCCAACTTGCACCACCTGACTGCGGCAAATGGGTCATAAAGTTGCCGCCTGACTGCAAGGCGTTGTGCCATAAATGCTCATCACAGAACAACAATAAAATATGTTTGCACACTTCAAGCGGACAGCGCACGTGACGTCTACATTGTCCAAAAAATACGTTTCGGTCCCCCCGGTGGGGGCGCGGCAGAAAGTGAGTGAGGATCACTGACTAAACTGAACCCGAGTGTGAAAGGTTGTTTGCACAGACAATGGAATCTTGCTAATCGACATGAATCCATTCCAGAAGGTCCGGCTAGAACTGAAACGGACTCTAACCGAATCAATTTCTCCCATAAGACATCACGTAAACCCAGTCAAGTCCACGCAAAACACGTTTTTATGCTTTTACAATTAAAGCCTTACATGCAGAAAAAACTCAATGCATAGAAATACGAAGAAAAAAAGACATACAGGAGAATTTAAGCGTAGTTTTACCGTGTTTTGCCATATTGTTATTTAAGTCTCAGCTGCAAAACGGACGCAGCGTTTCGACGGAGAAGGTGAGAAACACAACTGAATTCCAGAAATGAAACCCAAGCGTGGCGTCCGCCTCGTCTTTTGGTCGTGTCGCTCGTTTCTTCCGTTATCCCTCCCGTTCATCCGTTACGTGCATTTAGAGCCCTTCCGTGCGTGTCAACCTGTAACTGCAAAGCTATACAAACCTGTTTTGTGCAAACAACTACCGGGCCCGCCGCTGATGACATCATAGACGGGCGCGCACCACAGAGCAAAACATTGCGACCCAATTCTAAAAGCATCCTGACAAGTCCTCATAAGCGCAGCAGCCGGTGGCCTTTTCAAAGGGAGTTCTGTTTTACGCTGCAAAGCACTTCCACGAATGCACCACTTGGTTTGCATGGTTTCTCGGTTTGGGCTAATGTAAACAGTTTCCAGTTAGTGGTTTGGCAACCACAGTTCCACATCCATAAAAGGCGCGCACGTGTTACCACCTTCGTGTTTTGCCATGAGGACCTCCTGGAACGGAGTAATGACGCGAACCGGGATCCCCGCAGTCTGCATAATCGATGACACGCAAACGACAGGTGGAAAATCTCGTCACGTGGCTGGGAGCTCAAGCGTCATGATGTCACATGTGCGGTCAAGCCGACGCCGGCCGTCACGTGACAAAGCAAACTCGCGTGAAGGGCTTCAAATCAACCTCACCGACGCCGATGGTGGAATGATCTCTCCCGGGTGTCTTCAGCTCATCTCCGCTTTGCTAAAAGAGAGCCAACCTTTACAAGCGACGATATCACGGTAAGCCGCTTTCCTCGCGACAGGCTTGCGATTCGCATTCAGTCTTGTTTTCATTCGTTGTCCTCCCCGTCGCCTTCTTCGCTGCTGCTTCCGCCTCTCCTCGGCGTCATCGCTTGAGCTCGGCCTCACCACTGCCCTCTCGTGGCCGTGTCGTGTTACAGCAGCTTGCCGTGGTGCAGTACGCAGACCCAACATCACGAACGTCGAAAGAGCCAGACCACACAATTAACGTTGTATCCTAGTGATATGTTATCATTTTCGATTTGTATGCCTTTCAGCCCCATCAACTCGTTTGGCGCTGTTTTATTTGTTTGTCTAGTTTGTTAGTTTTCAAGTTTGAATGGTCACATTTGGAAAAAGTCTTGGTCTTAGTAGCATGTTGGCCTCACAGTCAGGAGGTTCTGGGTTTGAATCTCCGTCTCTGTGTGGAGTTTGCATGTTCTCCCCGTGCGTGTGTGGGTTTTCTCCGGATACTCCGCTTTCCCTCCACATTCCAAAAACATGCATGTTCATTGGCCGCTCTAAATTGTCCATAGATATGAATGTTTGTTTGTCTGCCCTGCGATTGGCTGGCGACCAGTCCAGGGTGTGCCCCGCCTCCCGCCCAAAGTCAGCTGGGATAGGCTCCAGCATCCCCGCCACCCTGATGAGGATAAGCGGCAGAGAAAATGAATGAATGATTTTGACATTTTCTCGTAATTTTGACTCTCTCGTTATGAATATTTATCTCATAGTTATGACTTTATAGCTCATAATTATGAATTTGTATCTCATAATTATGGCTTTTTATCTCATAATTTTGACTTTTTGTCTAACAATTATAACATTTTCCAATTTTTATAACTTTTTATCTCATAATTATGACTTTTGTATCTCATAATTTTGACTTTTTGTCTAAGAATGATAACTTTATCTCATTATTAGGCCTTTTTTCTCATAGTTATGACTTTGTATCTCCTAATTCTAACTTTTTATCATATCATTTCATCAACATAGAGATGTTCTGCTTCTATTAAAGAGACTGGCGTCGCGTTCGATACCGGATCATAAACAGTATCCTCTGTCTACCACAAAGAGACTTCCATCCCCGCCGTACGTAGTGAAAAAGGACAATCAAGACGCAGGATTATTGTGAAAAAAACATTTAATACAACTCCCCAAAAAACGGAAGATAACCCGGACAAAGACAGACACCACCCAGGTTTCCTCCATCCATCCGGGACACCTTATTTCCAAACCCAAACAACGAGGATGGGATTTTCCAACTTGCAGTCCCCGTGCTCCGTTAGACAAGATTTCAAAACATCCAAATGATTGCGTATTCAAAATCAAGTATTGGGATTGTCTGTCTTTTCGGCGGCTGTGCAACTGCCAAGAGGCGTTCCGGCGTCTTTGTCCGGTAACTTCCGGACAACCAATCCGCATGGTGCTCTTTCACCCTGGAGTCCAATTCTTGACATTCCCAGACAGGGAATCTCCTCAGCGCCGCGTGCGACTGAGCGACACCTGTTTCAGAACCGACACCACCTCCCAACATCCCAGTGGGGCGTGTCTCCCGTCCCCGCTCGGGACGGGTCCTCTCGGCATGCATTTTGGCTCGGGTCCATGAAAGCACCTTTACATGACGTAACGTAGCACCGTTTTTGTGTGTGTGTGTTTTTTCCTCTTGACCCGAGCGCTGGCATGCACACGCTCTCTGTCGTCTTGGTTACCACTTCTACACATACATTTCGTTTCAAACAGTACAAGGCAAGTCATGAGTATCCATACAGTACTTTACACGTAGAGGGCGGACTGGTACGGTACACGGTAAAGAAAGTACTAGAGAGTATTTGGAGTATAGGAGACACCGACGTATTACATAACATGTACACCTTTGACCTCAGCTTGGGTCCACCTTGAAACAAATAAGTACTTTTACTGCTCCAAAGCAGTACTTCCCCATATACAAACACACACAGCTGTATCTGCACAACCACTAATACATGTACACTTGGTCGCCATGCCACCTGTGCACTGCAGAACCAGTGCGACCAGTGACAGTACTGACACAGACCAATAACACAAATCTGAATATCCAACATATTTTTTTTTAATGCCAACCTTGCCACTAATTTCATCGTCTCGGGGCTTTTTTGTGTTTATTGGTTTTCCCAACTGGTTTCCGGGCGTTCACAGACGGCACTGGGCGCTCCGAATGCAGATGGGATCCAAAATCAATCCTTGGGCGTCGCTCTGTGGCTCTATTCATTCATAAATCATTGGTTTTGCGTTTGAATACGGCCTGTTATTGGTTGTTTTTCAGCAAATTTGGCTTATATTTGCATTTTGGAGCATAAACTTGGCGTTCGTTCAACGATGTCGCGATGACGTGTAGGATTCTACACCGATCAGTGGGTGGCGGGACACACAAGCACCAGAATTTTTCCTGCAGGCTTTGAATGATTTCACAACACATCCTAACACGGGCCGCTACTCTTGCCGCCACCAGCAAAAACTCACTTCCTGCCCATGATGTTGAAAAACGGTGCTAAACGGGCTTGCTTTGCTCTAATGATGAAAATGTTCCATTCCTAATGAAGGAATTCTACTTTTCACTTTGAAACTCACTCAGGGGCGTATCAGGAACCGATTCCCCGTGATAAACAAGGGGCTGCTGTAGTCCAAAATGAATTGGTTGGCCGGGCCTGGAGAAGGACATCACCAAAAGGTGACCTCTGGGTAAAAATGACCAAAAAGAGCCAAACGTTACTCGGACGCAGAGGTTTTAAAGATAACTGAGACGGATGGACTGGTTTTACAGGGCAGTGTGGGACAGAACCTGGAGGGTTTGAATTCATGTGGTTCATATTGGGTCCGTTTCACATGGGAATCAATCAAACTAGCATGTTTAGGCTAAGCATTAATCACGGGATTGATGATTAATCGATTAACCAGTTAATGCACAATCCTTTTCCACGTAAAAATGTAAATATCTACTATTTTGATATATTTCTCAAATGCGAATATTTGTTCCTTAGCCTTCCATGAGTTGTGTTTCGGGAAAACCGAAATCCTGACGCACGGCAGCTTTGCGGTTGGAAAAAAGAAGCATTTTCAAGCGTTGAAAATGTAGTAAAATTCCAACGTGAGGCTTTCAGGAGACGCATTCAAAAGACTGGCGGTATTCTACACCGTGGTCTGTGTCGGCGCGACACACAAGCACCAGACTCGATCGCAACTCGAATTGCAGGTTTTGATTTATCCCCAAAACAGCCACAGGAACGCCTGACACGGCGACCCACGGCAAGCTAAAGCTCCGCTCTGAACCCTCCCCCCCCCCGACGTCACTTCCTGTCCGCCCCGCCATCAGTCCAAGCACCGGAACACATTTACACCAACGCACACGGGCATAAATCTTATTTATCTCTTGTTTTCTTGTTGTTATGTCTCCTCTATCTGGGTAATACGAGGGCAAAGCTGACTATAGGGGTGTTGTTTCATATCTAAAGGGCTCTAATGATGTTAAAAACGGTATTCAGACGGCTGTAAACAGGATTCTTTGCTCCAACTAGGAAAGTATTGTGTTTAAAAAGAAGCATGGAACCAAGTAGCCACGATAAGCCCCCCCCATGTATCGCTTTTGATGGTTCGGTCCTGCAGAGTGCAACGTCACATGAAAATCGTAAATGCGTCGAAAGATTTGGATAGCACCATGTGTCTGTTTTTCCTCTTTTTTTTTGCAGCGTCAAAGTCCAAAATAGTTTGTAAGGCATTTCTAGGTTCGTTCCTCCTAGACCAATAACAAAAAAGTTCCCGCTAAAATGAGCGGTGTGTTAGCAACCTCGGCAGTAAATCGAAGTACTGGCCAAGTAGCAACCAAAAACCGCCCAGTCGAGACCCAATCCCTGCAACAAGCATCTGTATGTCCACTTCAGCCAATCATTATTGAGGATGAGCGTTTTCTCGATTGTCTAAGAGGGACTGCTTGTATACCGTGGAACCTCGGTTAGCGTCACTAAACGTACTCTAACCGAATCAACTTTCCCATTGGAGATGATTCCGTTCTAGAAAATGTCAACACCAAACACGTTTTTGTAGTTTTACGATGATAGTTTTGCATGCTTATATTACAACAATTCTAAACACATACACAGCAGGGGTCTCAAACTCGCGGCCCGCGGACGCTATTTTGTGGGCTCACCTTAATATGAAAGTTTAATGTTAGCGCGGCCCTCGAGTTGTACATGAACGCACTTTTTACAGTGTCGTGTGCGGCGCTGACGAACCTAGCAATCGCGGTGGGGTGTATGGCTCCCAGGGGCGTGACATCGACCGGGCTCGATGCAAGCAGAGAAACATTTGTCAATGAGTGAAAAAGGGATCGTTTTGAGAGTATTAGTAGTAGTTTTGCGCACAACTTCTTTACACCGTCTTACAGCCATCAAGGGCCACGTCAGGGATACGGCTACCCTCGGCGGGCCGATAGTAGCAGCGAATTTACTGGAAGGGAGTAATGGCCGCGTGATGTCACGCAATTTGCCATGCATCTGATCATTTTTTGTTGCAGATGTTTTTAATTCCATGAGCGCTCGCTGTGGTTTCTTATGTCACAACGACAAGCACACATTCACGTATTTATGATTGACGCCCGGAATATGCCGGCGCACGGCGGGACGATGCGGAAGCTTGGAAAATTGGAAAGATGACATTTAGCACGAAAGATGCGGCGATTTATCCGAGCACTTTTTTACCAAGCTTTTGCGGGCCACAGGTGGTGTCGGCGTTGATCCCGCTGCAACAATAACAGGTCGCGTGTTTTGTGTTGACATTTCCGACCGCGGGTATTACTGCGCTGGTTGGAAAAGAACTACAAAATCAGCTGCTGATGACATCACCGAATACTTGTATCTTTTAATGAAAGAATCACCGCTGCTTCGTGGTTCACTATGGTCTACCATAATATTCTGGTCACTAGGTGTCGGTCATGTTACACTGCTGAGACTTTAGCTTACACCAAAGTACCTTCACCTGGTACGGTTTTGGCTTCTTACTTTGTCCTCCTTCCCCAGCTCCGTTTCAAACCCTTTCCACGGTTTACAATCAATAATTCGGAGGCTACCAAGTTAGTGCAGTAGCTCGCTACTTCAGAGATCCACCATGTACGCCAGAACTGACGCCATAGTGAGGATGGATGATGTTTTGTTTTTTTTAACGCCATCATGTTCAAGATACTACAAGAGCTCTCTCAAAGCTAACTGTGCGCTATTTTGTCTTATTATTGCTTATCATGTCTATTTTATCAGGTCATGTGAGTATAAAGGTAACTGTAGGGGTGTTACTTTGTGTCTAGAGGGCTCTAATAACGTCAAAACCCCGTTTTGAGAAGGCAAAGCAGGTTTTCTATGCGCCAACTTTGCCAATATTTTATATACTAATACGGAACCATACTGAACGGAACCAATGAAGTCCGAAGGCGTCGCTACGTGTTGGCGACTGGAAAAAAATGTGAAACTACCAAAGTGCTCCGCGAAGGACGTACGTCAAGGGCACCGGTCGCAGAGAGCGGCATCGGCGACTTCTCAACGCGCCCGGCCTGGCGTGAGCGTCAGGGTCAGCTCCCGGGTAAAAACCAGGCGGGACTGCTCCACCACGGATGCAGGTTTAGGTCTAAAAGGGCGTCCTTCCATTGCACTTCCGAAGAGGCGCCGGTTCTGTCTTGCCCACCGTCTGGTCTGCTACTTGCAGGCAGGGGAGTGTTCCACTTCAAAAGGGCCGGGGGAGTTTTAGGTCATGCTTAAAGTGCAGTCAACAAAATGGAACGCTAACGGATTCGATCAGAGACCAGGTAGGTTCCGGTCCAAACGTCGGCGGCAAAGTCGAGATCGGGGTCCATCGCCACCGCCGAGGTCAGTCGTCCCGATCCTGGCTGTCCCGCCGAGCCCCTGTCCTCTTCTCTTTGTGACACGTGAACATCCGGCGCATCTCCTCCTCGTAGCGGATGAAGTTCTCCCCGAACCGGGCCCAGGCCTTCAGCGGAACCGTGATGGTGTTCCTGTACGGCTGCCGCACTTCGCTGACCTTCAAGAAGACGCCGTAGCGGTTGGCGCCGACGTCGAAGTAAAACCTCTTGTTGTCCACCCGGAAGGTGGCGGCCTCCGGCAGCTCCGGGCCCGCGCGGTGGTGGTTCCCGGACCCGGCTCGGTCGCGCTCGTCGTGGTCGCCGTAGTCGTCGATCAGCTGCGAGAGCGCGTCCCTGAACTCGATCAGGCCCTGGGCCGGCACGACGATGGTCTGTTCGATGCCCTGGCCGTAGTAGCCCATGGCGCCGGGCCCCTTGCTGACCGTCTGCCGGATGCGCAGGAACCGGCCCCTCTGGTTCTCCTTCAGGTCCAGGAAGTACTTCCTGTTGTCCCGTTCGATCAACTCGCTCTTGAGGACGCGGTGCGCCTGCTCGTCCGACGCCGCGGAGCCGGCCGGGGACAGCCGGCGGGGATCGGGCGCGCGGCCCTTGCCGCCGTCGAGGCCGCCCCGCAGGCCGATGCGGGCGTAGTGCTCGATGAAGTCCCCCAGGCTGCAGCGGAGCGCGGGCGCCACGGACATGGACAGCGTCAGCTTGCTCTTCCGGACGCTGTCGTGGCGGCCGCGGCCGATCCACACCTCGGCTATTTTCAGGAAGCGTCCGCGCACGCTCTGCTTCACGTCCAGGTAGAAGCGCTTCTTCTGGATGTCGACGCGCTTGGAGGCGAGCTCCTGGATGTCGTGCACGTACGGCGAGGGCTCCGGCGCGGTCTTGCCAGCCCCGGCCCGCTCCGCTCCTCGGCAGCATCCGTCGGCCATCGTGCGTGCGCGTCCTCCCGCACGAAGCTCGCGGGGAAGCTCTAGTCCGACATGTGGCTCGGAAAAGCTCAGCGTTCCTCCACCTCCATGCCCGGTTGGAGATCGCAGGGAGGGAGCCGACCCGGAATACTACACGAACCCGATGAACCCGTCCGCCGCCCCCTCCCCGTCCTGACAAGACCCGGTTAAAGAGACACGGTTTTGGGGGGGGGTGGGGGGGGACCTCCACGCCTCGCGACAGGCGGACTCTCTTGGACGTGCGGAGCCCACCCAGGAGTTCTACATCACCACGGATCGAAAACCATGGCACCGCCGGTTCCGACGGATGTTCGTTCAATCCATATGGAACATGGATGCACGCACACGCACGCACACGCACACATACATATATATACACTTTATATACACATTTATATATATATTATACACACACACACACACACGTATATATATACACACACACACTATATATATATATATATATACACACATTATATACATATATATATACATTATATATATATATACACACGTATATATATACACACACGTGTATATACTGTATGTGTATATATATACACATACAGTATCTATATACTGTATAAACACATACATATGTACATACATATACACAAACATACACATACACACATACATATATATATATACACACATATGCATATATACCTATACATACACACACACTACATCATGTACAGTGAGGGAAAAAGTATTTGAACCCCAGCTGGTTTAGTAAGTTTGCCACTAACAAAGAACTGATCAGTCTATAATTTCAATGGTAACTTTATTTAAACACTGAGAGACAACAAGGACAAAAAAATCCAGAAAAATGCGTTTCAAAAAGAATTATAAATTAATTTGCATTTCCATAAGGGAAATAAGTATTTGATCCCTTAGAAAAAGGTGCTCCAGTACTTGATGGCAAAACCTTTGTTGGCAATCACAGAGGCCGGTTCAGCCGGTTCTTGTAGTTGGCCACAAGGTTTGCAAACATCTCAGGGGGGATTTTGGCCCCCTCCTCTTTGCAGATCCTCTCCAAATCATTCATGTTTCGTGGCTGATGTTTGGCACTCTAACCTTCTGCTCCCTCCACAGATGTTCAATGGGATTAAGGTCTGGAGACTGACTAGGCCACTCCAGGACCTTAATATGCTTCTTCTTGAGCCAATCTTTTGTTGTTTTGGATCATTGTCATGCTGGAATACCCGACCACGACCCATCTCACCCAACACTTGATGGTACATGGCCCCATCCATCCTCCCTTTGATGCGGTGCAATTGTCCTGTCCCCTCAGCAGAAGAACACCCCCAAAGCATAATGTTTCCACCTCCATATTTGACGGGGGGGACGGTGTTTTTGGACTCATAGGCAGCATTCCTCCTCCTCCGAACACGGCGAGTTGAGTTGATGCCAAAA